>SNQJ01S0022480.1:36288-56669 GCA_010110895.2 Picea sitchensis
CTTCTCCATCTCTTTCCTAGTTTTCACTACTTCTTCTTCTAATGCTTCACATCTCGCCTTCTTTTCTGATAACTGTCATTTCAGAATGTCTTCGATTTTCTTTGCCTCTTCTAATTCTACTTTTAGTAGGACAAGGTCTTCATTATGTTTTTTACTGTCTTTCTCGAAATGTATCAACAATTGTCTTTTCTTTCTATTCTTCATTTTTAGTATGTCAATCTCTTCCAGTGCATTGATCAGTTCTCCTTCCATGTCAACCACGACTTCTTCTTCATTTTCATCACTGCCTATGCTTTCAATATCATAATCCTCTTTGGCCATAAGAATCAAGTCATTTACTTTATCTTCACAGGAAGAATCACTATCGGTGTCTTCTAAGGAGTCATCATTGTTTACACATAAACTTTTCTTCTTATCAAATCTTCTTTATTTGTGCTTCTCTTCATCTTCAGAGTTTTGTTCATGTTTCTTGTGTGGAAATTTATTTGCAAAATGACCTATCTTACCACAGTTGAAACATTTGAAGGGAAAATTAGCTTGGTACTTGCATGATTCTTTCTTTAGTCTTCTCACAATTTTTTCTTCAATTTCATCAGGCTCACAATATTCACTCTTATCTTTTTTAAATGATGCTTCTCTAGAGGTGGTTTTATCTATGACTATCCTCATTTCATATGTAGAAAATGTTCCTAGAAGTTGACCAAAAGAAAAAGTCTTTATATCATTAAGTTCTTCTATAGTTGAGACCTTTGGATTAAACCTATCTGGCAGAGATCTCAAAAAATTTTGAACTAAAGAGGATTCCTCAATTTTTTCAACAAGTGATTTCATTGCATTTACTAGTTCTTCAACTCTCATAAAATACTTCCCAATGTTTTCATCTTCTTTCATCTGTATCTTTTCAAACTGTACTCTGTAGGTTTGAAGTTTGGCATCTTTTACCTTCTCATTACCTTCATAACTGTTAATGAGTTTGTCCCACATTTCTTTAGCAGTTTGAAGATGCATCACCTTCACAAACTCGGCTTCTGTGAGTCCATTCAAGATAACATTCATTCCCTTAGCATTAAAGATAAATTCTAACTTATCATCCTTGGAAGCTAGCACAACAGGATTTATGTATCCAGTCTCTACTACATCCCAGACATCATCTCCTCAGGCCATTAGGTATGTTCTCATTCTAACCTTCCAGAAGGCAAAATTCATTCCATCAAATAGAGGAGGCCTAGTGACTGAAGTCCCTTCATGGCTTGTCATGTTTAAGCTTACATATCTACCTTTAAATAAAAGGCACTGGATCTGATACGAATTGTTGGAAAACTGATAGGGTGGGGGTGAATCAATTGTTACCGAGCTTAAACAATTATGCTCATTTTAACTTCTTTACAGGGCACTCAATGAGAATCACAATAATGCAAGGAAATAAGAAATGGAAAATTTAGCATCAGTCACTTATAAGAGATACACAGAGACAAATATTTCTCGAGGAAACCCATAAGGGATAAAAACCTCTTCTTCTTTATATGATAAGTATTGTTTACATTCTTTACATTATCATACATATGAGCACCAACTCATTGTGAGGCTGCAACGTTTGTTTTTGCAAGCTACAACTTGCTGAGAGCACCAACTGTATGTTTTCTCTAGCACCCACTAGAAGGAAGCACCAACTCCCTGATTTCTCTAGCACCAACTAGAAGGAAGCACCAATTCCCTGGTTTCTCTAGAACCAACTAGAAGGAAGCACCAACTCCCTAGTTTCTCTAGCACCAACTAGAAGGAAGCACCAACTCCCTATGTTCAAGCACCCACCTGAACCTCTGAGGACACCAGTCCTCCCTAGCACCTCCCAACTACCCTGAAATGTAAATTATTTGTTACTAAAACTTATTACAACGATATCAAGTTATTCAATGGCTTACCAGCCTTGTCGTTGTTCTGTTACATTGCTCTGCCCTGTCTGCATTAGTGTCTTTTGCACACCCCTTGCACTTTTTGTTCTTCTCCCTTTTATGCTCTCTGTGCCATATCCCTTCAATGCACCATTCCTCTACTATGCATTTTTGCTCCTGCGCTCTGCCTCCTTGCACACACCTGAATTCTCCTACACAACGACAACACTTATCTCTTCTTTGTTCCACATTCTTATAGTCTATGTTCTCCTTGTGAATTCAGTATTCACCATGCCTCTACATGCTCAATCTACTCCAATCTCCTCCACATCGGAGATTTTTCTCCACTTCACTCTTCCACAACTATAAAATCTCTTGTGTGCCACGTTCTCTCTCTTTTCTGCATATTCTTCTCATTGTGAGTCCTCTGCCTGATCATCATGGTAACTCTTCATCTTCTATGGTGGTTTTCCCACATGTTCAGCATCACTAGATGTCATGCTGAGATTCCTCAGCCTCTATGGTAGTCGAGACTCTTTGTCTTCTCTGGCATAGTCGAGCTTATACTTTCTGCTTCAGTTACAAACTTCAACGCTCATCCACTTGTCAGTCGCCTCCATGAACAGTCTTTGTTCTACTGGATGATCTCTTGAGACTCTTCACCTCCTCTGTCAATCACCTCAAAGTGTCTTTGAGTCCTCTGGTAGAAATCATCACTGGTTTCTGGCAGGTTCACTGTGTCATGCAACAGTAGCCCTCCGATCTCCTTCAGTTTGATCTGCACCGTTGAATCATCTTCATAATCTTGCCTTTATTTTGTATTTCATCATTTCATGTTTCCTGTGGCCAAGTGTCTCACCAGTCCATGTCATGATCTCCAATTCTCTGAAACAGATCTTTTCTGCGCTAGCTCCTTCCTCTATATGATCATGTCCATGACCAAGCACTTGTTCATAAAGTGCTTTTCGAGATTTCATTTTTCGGCATTTCAGGACTCCTGATGTTGAGAGTCTTTGACTTCTCCATCTCCCGGTAACTGAAATCCCAGTCTCCAATACATCGAAGGGGGTCAGATCAATGGTCCACGATCTCTTCGAAACAATGGCTCAGATCATTTCACGATTTCGACATTCTTGTGGTGAATGTTCTTGACGCTTCCAACTACCGATCTGCGAAACTCTGAAATGGTGTGGGATCAACGATCCCAATCAACCTTTGATCTGACGGCTCACATCATTTTTCAATTTCACATTTCGTGATTTCATCATTCTTGTGGTATTGTTTCTTGCCTCTCCAAGTCGTGATTCGCAAAACACTGAAATGGAGTCTTTGACATGCTATGATCTTCTGCCATGCATCCCTCTTGGATCAACGGTCAAGATTTTATCAAGACTCCACAACTCCATAAGCCTTCGTTGTGCCTGATCAACGATCCATATTTAGCCTTGATCTAACGGTTGAGATTATTTCGTGATTGCGCATATCATGAGTTCGAGAGGTGAAAGGCTGGAGGATTTCATACCTTTGACTTTCCAGTCAGTGAAATGTTGATTTGTGTCCACATGTCCTGCCCATAGATGGATGGTCCTCCTTCTTTCATGATTTTGTATACTCACTTCTCCTTGCACTTTAATGAACGTGCAGGTTCTCCCTAATCCAACGATGGTCAGAACTTATGCTCAGATCTGATGCCTAAGATCTGTCATCCTCTTATGTGCATTCTTATTTTCTACAATCGGATCTGACGATCCTCTTTCTTTCAGGAATTTAAATGGGATCCAATGATCACTGATGCTTCTCCTCCCAAGCTTAGGCACTGCGTTCGACTCTGTGCTAATTCATTCTGAGCTTACTTTGTCCTTGTTTTTCCTTCATTGCATACTCTGATCTTGCCATCAGTGACAAGAACATACTGCCTGTAAAACATGCCAACCATCCTCTGCACTATCTCTTCTGATCTTATCGAGATTGCTCTGCAGTGTCTTACCAAAATAGTTCTGGTGCCCGTCTATTACATTCTTCCTGTACTCAATCCATCATCGTTGTTTTACTTTCCATCAATGAAAAGCATACACTGCCTGTAAAACATGCCAACACAAAGTTATGATTACTTCAAGTTAGGGTTGTTGACTAATCCAAAACTAGGCATGTGAGACTAAAGAAAATTTTGATGAAAATGCTAGTCTCTTGTTGTTGAAGTTAAGGAAGGTTTGTAGGAATGTGATCATATAAAGCAGGTCTATTACAAAGCTACAAATCAAAGGTGGATGATGAAATTGATGAGGGATTTTGGTTGAGGTACATGTTGAATACATGGTTGAGACAAGTAGTTGATGAGTTGGCACATACATGAGGTGTATAGTTGATGATGTTGGTACATATTGATGAGTCATAATGAATTTGATGAATAGTTGACACATGATTGAGTACATACTTGGTACATGGTTGGATGCACTTGTTTATGGTACATGTTGATTATAGTTTTATTTGGTATAGGTTGGTGCATGGTTGATGCACTTGTTTTATGGTCTGAGGTTGATTACGGGTTGAGTGGGTTGATGCATGGTTGATGCATGGTTCAAATTTAGTTGATGCATGGTTGATGCATGGTTCAAATTTATTGGTACAGGTTTACAATGGTATATCTCACAGTGACATGTTTTCAGTGGTTCCATCATTCTACTTCTACTTCATGATGGCAGGATGGGGAAAGGACAGGTGGTTGTAGCCTCCTTCTGGTTGTAGCCAGGGAACATAGAGGGTTGTAGCCTCCTTCTGGTTGTAGCGAGAGAATTGGGGAGTTGGAGCTTCCCTCAGGTTGCATTTTGNNNNGGTGCTTCCAATGAATGTAATTCTTCAATACATATAAGAAAAAACATTCTATGGTTTTCTCTTGATTTGGGTTTCCACGTAAAACATAGGTGTAATGTGTATGTGTATGTTTGTTCATTTGTTCATTGCTTATTTACTCTGAAGTTATTGGACGATAATGCTTCATTGATATAACACTTGGATTATATGGTTAAAAAGGATTAAATTTCTCTATTATTGATTCACCCCCACTCTCAGTAACCCAACAAAATCTGATTATTTCCTTATCTGTAGAGAGAATAGATTGTAATGGGTTTCATAAGAGTAACCAGATTTTTTCTATTGAAGAGGTGGGTTGTTAGGACCATGAGAAATCTCTCGAGGTGAGAGATTTAGTGTCGAAGAGGCAGGTTATCAAGACTATGACCATTCCCTCTAGGTGATATTTTTGTTGGAAATTGTTCCATGATGCACTGGGTATTAGCTGGAGGGATGTGAGACTTCCTATCCATCCTTTTTTTGGAACCCTAGAAGGGAATTGGGGTATATGAGGGAATTTTGAGCAGAGAAGGGGCACACCTCCTTGGGTGTAACAGGTGCGTGGGGAATGAGAGATTGTATATTAGTTGCAACAGTGACACCTTGGACTGAGCAATTCTATTGAGTATCAAAACTTAGTCTCGCACTAGGAACCCTTTTTCCATGGTGGAGTTAATCCCCAGCTTAGGGGTGACCTATTGTTGAAAGTATACAAGCAACAAAGTCTATGGTTTGGAGGAATGTTTAAGTTACGCACATAGTTGGTGACTTTTCATAAAATATAAGTGTCTTTATGTGCTTGTATTATTTATTGAGTGATTAATTATTTATGTTTAATATGTGTTTAATTATTGTATGTTGTTGCATATAAGTAATTGTTGTTATTCTGTTAAATGTTGCTTGCACATGTAAGTATGGTATTGATGTTCATTATTGTGGTCATGCATGAGTATGACAAATGTCAATATTCTTTCCTATTAAATTTGTTAATTTTAGATAAGCTATGAAGTTTCTTTTTAATTTACTAGATAACAATAACATAGATAGGATCACTAAGAGAAACACAGTCACAAGTTACACAAAATTTATCCTGGGAAACCCTCAAGAGGGAGAAAACCAAGAAATTGCTTCCTTAATATAGATAGCCAATACAGTTCCAAGACAATAAGCCAAAGCACTAGAGAATATCCAACACTGAGCAATGTGCCTCTCTCTTCCTTCTTCTCCCAACTGCAGCTCTCCAAACTTACACACTTGATGAGTGAATGGGTGAGTGAACAAATGATGCATTAGCCTCCTTTATTTATACTAGCTGGCAGGTGATAGAAAGGTGTCTAATCAATGGGCAGGGATGAATTCTCTTATTAGTGGTGAAAACCAATTTAGTTAGGCCTGGGGGCTGACTTATTAATTAGCATAATATAATTATGGTTTGAGAAATCCATAAAAGGGGATTTGGTCAAGTACAAATCCCGACATGATCAATCCACAAAAGGGGGTTGATCTGATGAATAATAACTCAATAATAAATAGAATACTCTTTGTAGTTACAATATTTCAACACTCGCCCTTAACAATAAGGGTATTATACAACATCATCAAGAGAGGGAGAGAGAAACAACATCAACAAAATATGGAACACTGACTAGAATATCTGTAAATCATCGAAAGGTTTTCTCATCATCATTCACAACATGGAGCTGGAGTAGCATCATCATCATCTGCATCAACATGAATTAGTATAACATTAATACATCATCATAATCAATAACATCAATGACAACAACATAATCATCACAACATAGAGGTTGTAGAAACAACATCATCACAACACGAAGGTTGGAGAAGAAACATCATCATGGAGCAATAGAATGAGGTAGGTGTAACAACATTTTGTGGTACTCTGACAGTCCCTAAGGATTTTCCCAGGAATCATAACATTCCTTAGGATATAAAATCCTAACAGAGATACCACATGGTACTCTGACAGACCATCCTTACCAAACCTTTAGGATATGTCCAAGAATTATAAGATTCCCTAGGATTATAAAAATCCTAATGGAGATACCACTACTGACCATAGATAACATATACATGCACATGTACTCTGATAGACCATCATTACTGGACCTTCGGGATATGTCCAGGGATGATTAGGCCCCTAGGATATAAAATCCTAACTGATCTACATGTTATTATTCAGGATACCATACTGTCATCATCATCACTCCCCCTTTCGAGGGAGGTCCTTTCGGACTATACCAATCTTGTCTCAAAAGTTCTCAAACTTTACACAAGACAAAGGTTTGGTCAACACATATACAACCTGCTCATTTGTGCCAACATATTGGATCTTTATGGCTCCCCTCTGCACCATATCACGAATGGAGTGATACCATATTTCTATGTGCTTCGACTTGTCATGGAACATAAGGTTCACTTTCATATTTATGCAGCTTTGGTTATCACATATAATCATGTTTTCTTCCATATCCACATCAAATAGACCCGTCAACAAATTTTTTAGCCATATGTATTCACAACTGGCAGAACATGAAACAATGTATTCCACTTTGTTGTGCTTAGAGCAATACGAGATTGCTTCCTACTTTTCCATCAAGTCATGGTTGACCCCAGATTGAAACAACATCTTGAAGTGCTCTTTTTGTCAGAAATACTTCCTTCCCAATTTGAATCGGTAAAACAAATCACTCTGAATTCATTATCTCCATTATAACAGAGACCAAAGTCCAATGTACCTTTAAGGTATCTCATCACATGTTTTGTAGCAACAAGGTTGATCCAAATTATTTTCAGCATGAAATGAGGGCAGCGATATAATAAAGAAACGTACAAAGATGTATTAGATATACAACAATATAACATAAATATATCAGAGATATAAACCTAGATATACAATAATACACAATTTCTATCAATGTGTGAAATGTACAGAACTATAACAATATAGAGTGAAAGACTCGCTAGAATGGTTGCAACGTATCTCTAAGAAGAGATGTGACAACTAATCTCATTTGCAAGAATACAATCATTACAATGAGGCTCGAAAGTCCTTTTCAACATAAATAAAATCTGAAACCCTAACCCTGAAAGATGAAAATCCAAAAGGTTTGCAGGCCCTGATGGGGGTAGTTGATATGTCAACTTCCTGAGGGTGTAACTTTTGCATACGATCTTCATTTGGGGTGATCGATACACCATTGGAAATATCTAACCAAGGAGAATGAATTTTGACTACCTCAAGTAAGTGACTAAGGCAGTCGATTGGGCCCCAAATCCCAAGAAAACGTTGTTTAGGGCCTCAAAACAGCCCCAGAAGTTTGGAACCCGAAAAACTGCCAAAACAATGCCAGGATGGGAAATAGTTTTTTGAACCCATGGAATAGGTGGGTGGCCACCGATATCCCCTTGGATAAATCCTCCCTCCTTAGGAAGCAATGGTATCCATTCTATTGAGTTCTTGGGGGAGAGGGGGAAGTGTTTGTTGAATCTCAATCTTGGTATGTTACTTCCCTTGCCAGAGAAGTTGCGTTGCTTAGCTTGTTGAAGGCTCTAACAAACCTCTTGATGGAAGGGTTGGAACTTTTTAACCAGTCTGGATACATGAGATGACTGTGTGCAGAAGGAATCTTTGCACCTTTCTCCAACCTTGTCAACCTACTTATGTTGGATATAAGGTGCTTGGGCCAAGGTTGTAGTGGTTGTAGTATCCTTTTGTTCACCTTTTGAATAGATTGTGAAGAAGCTAAATTTTGTAGTATGAGATACTACCTTCTGACATTGTTTAGGTGAGACAGTAGTTGGAACTACCTCTAGTATCTTGTAGAGATGAACCCCCATAGTAACAATGACACTACAGGGTCGAGACTCATAGATAGCATGTCGCTTCCACATATATGGCTAGCCCAAGTGAACATCACATAAATAAAATGGGGAAACATCACATAATACCTCATCCTTGAAGGCATGGATGTCATATGACAATCAGAACTATCGACTGACAAGAATATCTTGTCCATGGTGAAGCTACCCAATGTTTTATGGCTGCGGGTGTGGTGTTGTCGACAATCCAAAATGTTTGACAACCTCTACTGAGATGAGGTTCTTCTAGCTTTTGCTATCAACAGTAAAATGCAGCAGGGTCCCCTTCACCCACATATGTGAATGAAAAAGGTTCTCCCCCTCTTCAAGATCTGTTGGTTCTTCTGGTTGAATTGTTGTGGTCATAACAATAACAGTGGGGTATGCGTTGATGATATGTCTTTTACTAGTGTTTTCGTAATCAAATTCTAAATCAGGGTTCGGATCCTTGTATTTGATCTCAGAAACCAATGACTGTTTTGAGAGACATTCATCAGTGTTGTGCTAGGGGATTTTGTGGAAATCACACCATTTTCCAGTGTCCTTCTTTGTCTTCCTGTGACCCATATTTTCCTATGGCTTAGACTATTTTTTAGGAAGTTGTTTGTTAGGGATGTATTTCTCATAATTTGGTTGTTGTGGATTTGCAGATCCGAAATCTTGTTTGCTCCGGTGCCTAAATTTCTACTTGATTTTAATACCATATCGATACGCAACACCAAGTGATGAGATATCCAGAAAATCCATTTCAGTTTGGATGTATCTGTGTAGAGCTCTATGGTATTTCAGAACCAAATGTCGCTCGGAGTCTTTGATACCCAACTTGGTGCGCAAGGAATGGAAGGTATTGGTGAACTATGGCACTTCTTGGCCCCTCTCTTGGCATAGTGTGGTCCATCTCATGTACTGGTCTTTACAGTTTCCGATAGGGTAATATTACTCCTTGAACGTATCCACAAAAAAATCCTAAGTGGGATCGGCCCCATATATTCTAGACTCCCCTGTGGAACTTTGCTCCCAGTAAGTTTCCCACCAATGTTTGACATGGGGTAGAGCCTTCAGGAGTGCGAAGGTGATCTTTTCCCTATCAGAAAAATGGTGAACAGAGAAATATAGTAGATTTAACCATTTGTCTAGGGAATCTGCATCTATCTGACTGTCAAATATGGGAATTTCAAAATTAACTCGTACCTTGAAAGGAGAGGTTCCTCCAAAGTGGCCAATTGATGAATACACGCATGTTGTTATTGTTGATTAAGGTTGGTTGTCATTGATGTCAACCCTCAAAGAAAGTTCGGTAGTGAATTATGGTAGAACAAAGGTCTAGGTAATGGACCCAAGGTTATTTCATGTATAATTGTATGATTTTTAATATATTTGAAGGTAATACTATTCTATATCGATAATACATTTCATGTCATTTCCGGTGGTATATGGAACGTCACATAACTCCTCACCATTTGAGAGTTATGGACTTACGAAGTTGGAGGACGCTCATATGTTGGCTTGAAGCCCCAAAAGGTCAAAGAAGTCAAATATCTTGCAAAGAAGAAATTATTATTTAAATGATAAAGTAAAGTGACAAAGTCAATAAGGATTATTTAAATAATAAAGTGAAGTGACAAAATCAAAGAAGATTATTTAATTGATAAAGTGAGGTGACAAAGTCAAGGAGGAATATTTAAATGATAATGTAACGAAGAAATTTCTAATTATGGAAAGTGGTTAACCCTAAAAATGAGGAAAATAGGTTAAGTTACCTATAAATGGGTTAAGTAACTAAGAAATAGGTTAAGTGACCTAGAAATGGGTTAAGTGACCTAGAAATAGATTATGTGACCTAGAAATGGGTTAGGTGACCTAGAATATGGAGAGTATAAATAAGAGGCAAGGCTCTCTCATTTTACATCACACTTGAGCATATTGAATATATATAGGTGACTGAGGTAACCAAAGTATATATAAGCCTAATTTCATAGGGAAGGTGAAGAAAAGAAGGCCGAAATTCAAGGGAGGATAAATTCTTTTGATGATGTTTTCTAAGGTATGTTATTTACTGGTCATCTCACCGTTTTCTCAATAACCTATTTTCTAAAATGATTCAGACCATGCAATTGATAGGAAATTGAGGAAACATATCCAAGTATTTGTGGTAAAAAATTCATCTTGTGCATCATTGTATTTTTGGAGTTACACTCCATAGAAAATAGGGTTTGTGGCTAGTCCTGAAACTAGTCTAAAACAAGTGTTTCGAGTAAAAACGTCATAACTTATTCCTAAAAGATCCAAAATTAGTAAGACAAAAGGTGTTGGTTAGAGTATAGTATTAATTATTATGCATAAAATTTTCATATCCATTCAACAAATATTCCGTGCGGGGCAATATCTACAAGGTCACTCTCTAGAATAATCCAAATTTCAACAACGTATGCCATTTTTTCTATAACTCCTTTTCTGAGAGGTTCCAAGTAGTGACACCTGGAGAAATTGCATAAAATAAACTGATGAACATTGTGTACTATTTTCATATCTTTATTCATGACAAGTACATAGTTATGATTATTTCAAGTTAGGGTTGTTGACTAATCCCAAACTAGTCATGTGAGACTAAAGAAGAGTTTGATGAAAATTCTAGTCTCTTGTTGTGAAAGTTAAGGAAGGTTTGTAGGTATGTGATCATATACACTAGGTCTATTACATAGTTACAAATCATAATTGAATGATGAAATTGATCAGGGATTTTGGTTAAGGTACATGTTGGGTACATGGTTGAGAGAAGTAGTTGATGAGTTGGCACATACATGAGGTGTATAGTTGATGATGTTGGTAAATATTGATTAGTCATTTTTTATTTGTAGTTGACACATGATTGGTACATACTTGGTACATGGTTGTTTGCACTTGTTTATGGTATAGGTTGATTTCAGGTTGTTTGGTATAGGTTGGTTCATGGTTGATGCACTTGTTTATGGTACAGGTTGATTACAGGTTGAGGTACAGGTTGATGCATGGTTCAAGTTTATTGGTACATGTTTAAAGTAGTATATCTCACAGTGATAGTGTGACAGTGGTTCCATCATTCTACTTCTACTTCAGGGTGGTTGGATGGGGCAAGTGTTGATATTATGGTAGTTGTGGGAGGTATTTACCTCCACGTGTAAACTTGATGAGGATAGAATACTCCGGGAAGAAAGAAGAAACCCTAATGAATTGGCTAATAACCCTAGAAGACTTGTTGGATCAACAAGATAGTTTATATTAGGTTATTAGCCTCCAAGAGAAGAAGTTGGCCAGAAATAGTAATATATACTAAACAAACAGATACCCAGAATGAGAAGTCGGCCAACGCAGTTAGCTAGAATTAGTATAAATACAGGAGGCTAGTTCTCATTCTAGCAGGCAGTCTCAGAATTGTAGAGAAACAACTTGTGCACAATGCAGTGCCCAGTCTTATGCGCAGGTTTGAGGAGAGCTTCCATTGCAGCTGCTGCAGCTAGAATATCACGTTTGTCTTGGAATATCTCTTGGTTAGGGTTTTGACTATCTGATCAACTCTTGTTGGTGCACTATCCTTGGGGAAATGTGCGCTACCCTTTGTTTGGATATCTAGCCTAGTGTTTTCTTCCAGAGTGATTTTATGTCAAGGTTAAGGTGCTCGGAGGGTGGCTTCGGCTTATGGTTGGGTGACAATAGAGATATTGTCAATGGTAAAAGGATCACATCCATTATATTATTACAGGTTATGGGCCCACCCCTCCTTCATTCAGTCTAGCCACTGGAAGGAAACATTGTCATAAGGATATTAAGCTCGTTTAAGAACTTTCGCTAGGGTTTCTAGCATGAGCAGTCACCATAGCACTGTCGCTAGGGTTACTACCAGGTGTAGTTGTAGAAACCCTCATCCTCTCCTTGAGGAACATTAAGTGGATTGATTTACCTAATCTTTGTATATATCAGTGCGCCCTAGCCTAGCACATCTCCTGGTACTCTCAGCAAGACAAGACATGAAGTTTGAGTTTTTGGTCAAATCCAAGGTTTACCAAGTCAAAGCAGCCATGAATTACTCTATGAAGTCAGAGAACAAGTTAGATGGAGCTTCTAACTTCAGAGCATGGAAGACAAGGATTGACCTTATCCTTTCCAAGAATAAAGTGTTGGATATCATGAAAGGAAAGATTGTGAAACTAGAGTTTGAAGAAGGAAAAGAGAAGGAACCACAGAATGTTGCAGCTATGGAGAAGTTCAAATACAGTGGCATCAATTCCATGAGTATCATAGTGGAATCTATCAAATACCACTTGATACCCTACATCTCCCATATTGAATCATTGAAGAAGATGTACAATTCCCTAACAAGCCTCTTCTCAGTCAAAAACATTGGACAAGTAATGAGTCTGAAGAATGAGCTCTGTGACATGAAGATGAATGATGATGACAACATAAAATCATACTTTGTGATAATTTCTCAGTTAAGAGATCAGATACAAGCTATCAAAGAGATCATCTCAGAGAAGGAATTGGTAAACATAGTACTCAATGGTCTTCCCAAGATGTGGGATGCATTTGCTGCAAGCATGAACACAAGAAAGGAGTATCTGACATTTGAATAACTTTGGACTTGCTATGCTCAAGAAGAATCAAGGATCAGTGCAAAAGAGAAACCCCAAAAGAAGTACGATGATCAAGCCTTCACAAAAAGATTCAATAACTTCGGGAACAAAAGGAAGTTTGGCTCAAAAAGGAAGACAAATCAAGAGAAAGATATTTTAGAAATATAATGCTTCAACTGTTGAAAGTATGGTCACTACAAGAATCATTGTCCCGAGCTAAAGAAAAGGAAGGAGAAACATGAAGCATCACTTGCCGAAGAAAAGGAACCTAAAAAGAATGCTAAGCAGGATGAAAGAAACTTCTTCTTTTGAAGGTAACGATACTCTTCTTATTTCGTGTACATATCTTGTTTGCATCGTCTCTGTACATATCTTTTATATATATCCCTTGGAACATAATATGTTCCAAGAAGAACTATACCTATGGAAGAACAATAAGATAAGGATTGATAACATTAGATAATACACATGAAATGATGAAAATACGTGAAACAAATCATGTGGAAGCTATTGCAAGATAAGTTGAATCAATCACGAAGAAACTTAGAAGAAGCAAAGACAGGAAGAAGTCAGCAATGAAGTGGAAATTAGAGAAAGACTTATGACATTTTTGTAGAAGACAAGAAGACATAAGCATGGACTATGTTAGACAAAGAGAGCTAACTATATATTGCAGAAGACAATAAGGATGCAGATGGAAGGATGGACTATGTTAGACGGAGGGAGCCGATTATATGCACTCATACATGAAGCAAGGATTAGGAGGGAGCTAATCCTATGATCCATTGAATATGATGAAGTATATATCCATAGTAGTAGCATGAAAGACAATACGTCTCTAGTTAAACCTCAGAAGAAGTATTGTTCGAAGATAAGCCCTAAAGTATCCCTGGTTGTCCATCCACATCCGTGATCCTATGATGAAAGAAAGAAATGGAATCTTTAGGGCATGGAATCTATAAGAAACTCAATGGACCCAAGAACTAAAGAAATGCATCAGAAATAATATGAATATTCCAAGAAAGAAAGAGAAGCCAAAACAACCAGGCATTATACTAAGAATCACAAGATTACCAGCCTGATATGAACTCACTAAAAGAAATCAACTGAAATTTTTGGTGAAGAACAATGTATATATGCAAAGAATTGCAAGATCCAGAACTAGGGGTTCTCCCAGATGGAGGGAGAAGACTATGTTCCAGTAAATCATACATGCCTCTACATGAGTCATTATATCATCTACAACATTCATGAGTTGGAGTTCTACATCATATGAATGCAAAGAATGTTCTCCAGAAAAATTGAATAAAGATTGTATGAAGAGAAACCTCAAGACTTTGAGGCATACCAAAAGAGACCCTTGTATGCAAGTAGAATAATACAAGTCGGTCGAGAACCTCCAATGCACAGTAAAAGTGTGGCGAATATCTTCTATAACATAAATATTGTATCAAGATGTACTCAGAAGATCGGATCTCATGATAACAGAAGAAGTGCCACATGGATATGTTCCAGTTTTCCAACAATGATATACTTTATTGATCAGAGCTACATGAAGCCTTCAAAGAAGACCAGTGCTCCAGAATGAAGTACATTTGAAATCAAGCATTACATTATCCATGATGAAGTTCAGAAAGGAGAAAGAGGTTCTCCAATACATATCTCCATAGATGAGAAGATAAACAAACATATTGGTAAAGATTCTGTCCAAGATAAAAGAGTTTGTGTACTCAAGATAGAGCTCGTGGAGATGACTTCCTTATTGAAAAAGGAAGAGATGAATCCCAGGTTGGGAGGGACAACTGATATGTATTGATTTATGGACAGTCATTTTTCAGTTCGAAAAATGGTCCAGGATGAGTAGTTTTCTTTCCAGTTCGGAAAGTGGATTGAGATTTTTGACGGACAACGATTTCTCATTGTGGTTAACATGGGAAACGGTCCAGTTCTCTAATGTATCATAGACATTGACTTCCCATTATGGTTAACATGGGGAGTGGTCTAGGGAAGTATCTCTTCTTGAGGATTACTCAAGAAGACTGGCCCGCCTCACCGAACAATGATTTCTCATTGTGGTTAACATGAGGAATGGTCCGTTTTGGAGGTTGGTACAGGACAGTCTTTTCCTCTTGTGGTTAATGGAGGAAATGGTTCGAACAATCATTCCTTAGGGTTTATACATTCTCTCTAGGGTTCACTTTGATTAGTGTAGGAGGAATGGCCCAGGGTGGGGAATGGTCCAGGCTCATCAATCAGGGACATGAATTCCTTAGGGTTTATACATTCTCTCCAAGGTGCAATTTGATTAGTGTAGGAAGAATGGCCCAGGGTAGGTAATGGTCCAGGTTCATAAGACAGGACAATTATTCTTCCTTGCTTGAGAAGAATAGTCTATATATCTCATCGTTCTACTCTGATGAAAGATATTCTTTCAGATCTCACAGATGTGAGTGAAAGATTGGCTGAGATGAGTCAGTTTATATCATAACATTGTTTATGTGCAGGTTGATATTAGATGATTGTTATGAAGACTGTATGACAGTAGATTTATACTACTGTGGTGGATGTGTTCCACTATTCGTGACTATACGTTGCTTATCAAGTACTTGTGTGTTACTTGGTGTGGTAGTGTACCACTAGATTGTAGTTATGTACTCCTATGGATAGACATAGGTGTGTTCTATTTTGTTTTGATTTCCTTGAAGACTATCAACAGTATTGGAAATGATTATCAGTTAGATGGATAAGAAAAGGACAGATATTTCCCACACAAAAAGTGGTTCAGAGCATTTAATCTTCTAGATTAGATGAATGGCTCTTGTATCACTCTGTGGAGTGAGAATCATGTCTAATTACTCAGATGGAGTATGGTTTCTAGAGATGATTCAGCTGATGACACTGATGATGATGATGGTGCTCATGATCTAGTCATGATCTAGTTTATACAACTATGTTGATGATACCAGGTGAATGGTATGTTTTTTTTGTGCTCAAGACCATTACCTGTAATAACTCCCTAGCTAGGAGGGACTGTCAATATTATGGTAGTTGCAGAAGGTATTTACCTCCATGTGTAAACCTGATGAGGATATAATATTCCAAGAAGCAAGAAGAAACCCTAATGAGTTGGATAATAACCTTAGAAGACTTGTCTGCTCAACAAGATAATTTAAATGAGGTTATTAGCCTCCAAGACAAGAAGTCAGCCAGAAATGATAATATATACTGAACAGACAGATACCCAGAATCAGAAGTTGGCCCAGGCAGTTAGCCAGAATTAGTATAAATATAGGAGGCCATTTGGCATTCTGGCAAGCAGTCTTAGAATTGCAGAGCAACAGCTTGTGCGCACTGCAGTGCCCAGTCTTATGCGCAGGTTTGAGGAGAGCTGCCATTGCAGTTGCTGCAGCTAGAAAACCATGTTTGGCTTGGAATATCTCTTGGTTAGGGTTTGGACTATCTGATCAGCTCTTGTTGGTGCGCTATCCTTGGGGAAAGGTGCGCTACCCTTTTTTTGGCTATCTACCCTAGGGTTTTCTTTTGGAGTGATTCTCTGTCAAGGTTAAGGTGCTCGGATGGTGGATTCGGCCTATGGTTGGGTGACAATAGAGATATTGTAAATGGTAAAATGAGCACATCCATTATATTCTAACAACAAGGACATGTGGTTGTATCCACCTTCTAGTTATATCCTGAGAATATAGGGGGTTGTAGCCTCCTTCTGGTTGTAGCTAGAGCATAGGGGAGTTGGAGCTTCCTTCAGGTTGTAGCCTGAGAAACAAGGGTGTTGGAGCCTCCTTCCAGTTGCAGCTAGGAAACAAAGGAAGTTGGTGCTTCCAATAAATGTAATTCTTCAAGACATATAAGAAAAACCATTCCATAGTTTTCTCCCGCTTTGGGTTTCCACGTAAAACACTGGTGTATTGTGTATGCATATGATTATTCATCTGTTCATTTCTTATTTACTCTGCAATTATTGTATGATAATGCTACATTGATATAACACTTGGATTATGTGGTTAAAAATGATTAGATTGTTCTATTATTGAATCAACCCCCCTCTCAATAATACAACAATTGGTATCTGATGCAGCTGCACTCCTCGGAGCACGCCCGCTTCTCCAGGACCTTTTTTCCTCTTGGACCGAAGAACATCAATGTTCTTCTATTTCCCTATCGGGAAATATCTACCCACAGATTCCTTCGCGCAACTTCCCTCCTTCTATCTATTGGAAAATCGGAACTCGTGAATTCGTGAGTTCACGGTCTATCTTTGGGTCCTCAAATCCCGGAGACCTGATGCCTTTGGTCAACGTTGACTTCCTCTCACCTTGTCGAGACTTCTGTCCTTATCGTGATCTCGTCACTCGCGACACCAAGTGCTCTGTTTTCCAATCCCCGATACATGAGACGCCAAAACACCGAACTCGTGATCTTGCTCCCCCGCGACTTTGCTTCTCGTGAGATCAAATGACTCCTACCTCGACTCACGAGGCCCAAGATGCCGATACTCGCAATATCGCTGCCTCGCAACTTCGCTACTCACGAGGTAAAATAATTTCCCTGTCGACTCCCTATGCCCGAGGCGTCGAACCTACGATGGTTTATGCCACCTGTCCTCCACTATATTCTGTGGACCACACTACTTACGTAGCTGCTGGAATATCGCCTCTCGATAGCTTGTGACTTCCATTGCATAGATTTGGAGTCTCGCCTCACGAACTCCCGATATGTTGATCTACGAGTAGAACCAACGTTCCTCGTGATCCCGATCGACGGCTCCTGCTCTCCCGAGCTTCGAACCTTCTTCCGCTCCTACACTGTAGCCTCCTTGCACCTCCACAAGATCCAACGTTCCATAGAACTTTGCAAAATATCCTCAGATAATTTTGTCTGTCTATTTCTTATGTATCCAATCCACGAAATGACGAGCCGTTCTTCCACATAACTCGTCACCCTGCGCGCAAAACTTGTGGAGTTCCTTGTAACCTTCAACGCACAACTTCTCTACGCTGCCCTTCAACAACTTTGAAGGCCTATCCCTTCTGAGCTTTCATGACTTCAAGTCTCTCAGGAAGAAAATCTTGCACGCACTCCTTGCGCAAATCTTCAACCACGACTACATGTTGAAGCCTTCGATCCTGCACACTCCTGCAACATAAATCTTTCAATCCCTTTACTCATAATCGCAAATATGAGACTTCGTCTAACCTGCGCATGCCTTGCACATCTCCGGTGCCAAATCTGCACTTCTGAGAACTTAGAACAAAAGTTACCTCTATTTGAACCCTTCTGTCAACGCACTCCTTGCGGACGATTCAACTGCACTCCTTGTAGGAATTCTTGGGTTCAAGATAGAGAAACAATTGAATCTAAATCCTTGTTCTCACAGACTTCAATTCAAACATGAAATCACATACACAACATATAAAAGCAAATGTATGAAAAGAAACAAACATTCATGAGCATAATATCATAAATACAGAGAGAATAACACAGACCATGGATTTGAATCAAAGTTCTCTTCTATTAATTCAAATGCCTGTACATGGGTGTTCTTCATACACTTCTCTGCTTGCTCTTCTCTCCCTGAATGCTCTAGAATTTCAATAATAATACAATGTACAAAGGAGGGTGTCTATATCCCATTTCCCTCTTGCGCTCTAAAGCTATCAGATCTAGAATTAAATATTCTATATACTTTACATTAAGTCTATTAAATGCCTCATCTACCTAAGGATGAGAGCTATCTGCTCAAGGTCCATTACAATATACAAAGTGTGCTTCATTAAATCCACGCATTGATGTTTGCACAACAATATCAAGGTGTTCTCAAAATTTGTGTTGGCTTGTCCAGATGTCTCCCACTTCCGCGCTGGCTCACTTGACGTGGGTGATGCTCCTGCATTAGTATCAAAGCAAGTTCCTTCAGAAATCAGTTTAACCACTGAAATCATGGAGAGAAACAACTTGTACAAAAATGGAATACCATATTTCAATGGATAGAAGTATGCATTTTGGAGCATAAGGATGAAAACATATATACAGGCATAAGGATTTGAAATTTGGAAATCAATTGTAGATGGATACACAATAGTAGCAGTTCTGCCAACAAATGACAAAGCAACGAAACTCGGTCAGAATAATTCCAAAGCCAAAAATGCACTTTTGAATGGTGTTAGTGAAATGGTATTCATCAAAGTTTCACATTGTAAATCCTCTAAAGAGATTTGGGACAAACTTCAAAATATTTATGAAGGAGATTCAAAAATCAAAGCAACAAAGCTTCAAACTTACAGAGGTTAGTTCAAACAACTTAAGATGAAGGAAGGTGAGAATATTGCATCTTACCTTTTACGAGTTGATGAAACAGTAAATGCCATCATAGGATTGGGAGAAGAAATCAAAGAATTTGTAATTGTTCAAAAAGTACTAAGATCTCTTCCTATGATATTTGACCCTAAGATATCAACACTAGAAGAAATATCACATCTAAATTCAATAAGCATGGACGAATTAAATGGAATCTTCATAGCATATGAAATGAGAACTGAATAGGAAAATCTGGATATAAAAGAAGTAGCCTTCAAAGCATCAAAAAAGTCAAATCAAAAGGGAAGGAAAAAATAATAACATAGAAGCAGTAGTGACGTCTCAGAATATGATGAAGAAGTGGCCAACTTTGTCAAAAGATAAGTGTTGGTCCCCGGTTTTGACCATGCGTTTTGCCTATACTATATACCACAGACCTCTATTTATATGCCAGTACCACCCTTTTGACCTCATTTTGACATAATCAACATCTCCTTACCATTCAAAGGGGTCACCTAAGGTATCTTTGAATTTCAAGCTATTTTTATGCACTTTAATGCTTTAAATTGGTATTGGAATTAACATCGTTTGGGTTAGGTACCATTTCTATTATTGGAACAGGATGCCGGTACCAGGTACCAACTCACACCGTGGAGGTACCAATGGAGCCGTTCGAGATCTGTGCATTATGGTGTGCGTTATGGTTCAAATGAGAGATAGAAAGATTCGCAGGACAGCTGGAGTCATTGCCACAGAGTGCTCGAAGACATCATGAAGCCTGGATCGATTATTCTTCATCGTTCACACTTCGTGACACTACGTGTCATGAAGATGT
>SNQJ01S0022481.1:13333-45553 GCA_010110895.2 Picea sitchensis
ACATACTTGTGACCTCCTAAAATGATACTCATGTTAAGCCCACTCAAAATGTATATATCATGAACAACTATATAATTAAATCTCCTTTATAACTTTTAAAAGATATCATTTTTTTACAATTAAATAAATAAACAAATAATTATTTTTTTTAATTTTTTTAATTAATATATATATATATATATATATATATATATATATATATTTTAATCATGAATATGTTTTTGTGATTCTTAATGAAAAACTAAGAATATAGAGCTGAGACTTTTTTTAATTGACTTAATTATAATTTAGAACAGCTAAAGAATGCCCTTTATATTTAATAATAAATAATATATGGTAAAGAATATTACTTTTCTCACAAATGTGATTTATAATTTATGAGATTATGTTTCAAGTTTTAATATAAGAATTTTACAGGAAAACAGTTCATAAAATTGTTAAATTTTGAAAACTTCCTTATCCATTTTCACTCTTTCCGCAAAGAATGTTAACAATTATAAAAAAAATTCAATACTCCGACCAACAATTTTGTCATCAAATTCCGAACATATATGTGAATACTTTTTAGTGTTAACTTCAATGTGCGACACTTTATAAAGTTATAATATTATTACTCAAGCGTGTACACCACTAAGTAAATCAAATCAATCAAATTCCAAACATCCAAGCATCGGATTGTGAATAATTTTAGCGTTAACTTCATTGTGCGACACTTGTTATAATATTATTTGTGAAGCGTGTATAACACTAAGTAAATCAAATCAATGTCAAGTATAGTGTCGATGCGTGTGAAACACGCATGAAATCAAATGAATGTCAAGAATGAAAAAAATTCTTGATGTAAAGATAGTCAACCATTAAAGAAATTGTAAATTTAAAATGGTTTATAAACAACTAATTTTAAGTGGCGAGAGGATCAAGAGATAAAGATCATAAGTATATTATTTTAATGTTTTGATGTATCATAAAAGGCTTTGTGTATACCGGTGAAATTAAATAGTGTTGTTCTCCCTTATTAAGACAAATGAATTTATCAATGGATATATCATCTTCTTTCAATCGTGCTTATGCTTTTCCATTTCACACTGATATTTCCAAAGAAATTCATTTTTATATGGATTGAGGTATTGAGTAGAATTTTTTTAAAATAATTATTGGAATACAGGTATATAATTTTCATGAAATTATAATTTTTTATTATTTAATTTGTATTTGTAAAAATATAAATAAATTTAATATTCATGAAATTGTAAATTTTTATTATTTAATTTGTATTTGCAAAAATATAAATAAATTTAATAGTCGAAGTATTTGAAGCTTTGAAAATGTACATATTTAATAATTCAAATCAACAATTCCAATAAAATTATTTAAAAAAAGTTGTGTAAATATGTTAACTTCAATGTCTGGAAGTTATAAAGCTAGTTTAAAGGACAATTTTATCGACAACTTTCAAGTCAAGCATGCAAGCAAAGTGTCATGATGTTTAGAATTCAAAGTGTCTTGGTGTAAATATATAGCCTTGGTCCTCTTTTGTTGTCCTTTAATATGTTAGTATAAATCTATAACGAGGATTCTTTTTTGTTGTCCACCAATAGGTTAAAAGATAGAGGGGGAGAGAGGAAGAGAGTGAAAAAGAGAGGAAGACATAGTGAGAGCAACATAAAGAAAGAGGGAAGGAAGGAGAGATGGGGAGGGGGTTGGAGTGAAGTGAGGGAGGAGAGAGAGAGGACAGGGTAGGAGAAAGAGAAAAAATAGAAAAAGAAAGAGAGAGAGGGACATAGAGAGGAGAGGAAGAGGGAGATGTGTATATATATATATATATATAATTATTTTTTTCTCATTTTCCTCTCCCCCCATCTCGCTTGTCCTCTTAGGATCCATTTGTTCCATTTCAAATTTTTAGTTATTAGGTATGCAAATAAATTAAACCATCCATTTTTATGATTATTTTTCAATATTTCTGTTTTTTAAGAGGCTATAAAAATTTGTTGTTGCTAGTGAGAAACATAGAGAGAGTGGATTAAGTAAATTCCAAGTATATAATTAAAATAATAATAATATTGTTTACTATTTTTTATCTATATTTGTCTCCACATATATCTTGATATACATACCTCTTTTAAATAATTTATACGTAGTACTAAAAGAGACTGGCATTTATATAAAATTTTAAAAGAAAATTATGTGGTGAAGGTACTCAACACCTGTACTAATGGAGACATATACATTATATTTTTGTTGAAAGATAACATACCACTATTATAAAAACTCAAATTTCACACAGTTATTCACAAATTCTATAAATAATAATTATATATTGAGAAAACTAATTCAATTTCCTACATTTCATCTTTTTACACTAGATTCAAATTCATTGTAAAAGGACTTTGAATAATCCATAGTTAGTAGATTGCTTCTTTTTCACGTTTGCATTGCCACTAATTTTTCATGGGAGACCATCATTATCTTGCACCTACCCCAAAGTACCCTTTTTAAAAACAATTAAACACCATAAGTAATAATAATATTATGGTGTAGACCGGAAAAATGAGGTCTCAAGTTCAATTCTCACCAGTTTTATTTGTGCTCCATACTTGTGGGAAAAAGAACTTAGATCCACTAAAATATAAATGTAATAAAGAAATGTATTCAAAAATATAAATCTCTATATTTTTGTAATTCAATTTGAAATTTATTTATCATAAAATGATACTCACTTTTAAAATATCACTCCCCAATTCTAATTCACAAGAAAAACTATTCATCATTCTTAAACTTAAATTTACAAAGTTAAAAGAAAAACTAAAAAAAACACAATTTGAATAAGAATCTGACATTTTAACATAATCAGTCACAATTTAGTATCAAGAAAGAGTTTTAAAAAGTTAAATGTAATAAAGAAATATATTCAAAAATATAAATCTCTATATTTTTGTAATTTATTTTGAAATTTATTTATCATAAAATGATACTCACTTTTAAAATATCACTCCCCAATTTTAATTCACAAGAAAAACCATTCATCATTCTTAAACTTTAATTTACAAAACTTAAAGAAAAACTAAGAGAAACACAATTTGACATTTTAACATAATCAATCACAATTTAGTATCGAGAAAAAGTTTTAAAAGGTAAAAAAAATAAAAGAGTTGATTTTTTTTTTTCAAAACTGAAATACTTTTATAAAAACAAATTGTAGCTATTTAAAGAATTTGATTTAAAAGGTAGTTTAGAAAAACATCTTATAATTTTCAACCATTAAACAAATGATAAAATAAAGACATTAAAATTATTTAAATAAATGATAAAATAAAGACATTAAAATTGTATATAATTAAAATTGTGTATAGTGATTTGAATTATTTAGTGAAAAGATTAAGTTGATTAGATAAATATTCAAATTATATTATTTTAAAATTTTGATGGTGATAATCATAATAATAATATATTTTTAATGTATGAAAGTCTCTTGTTTGTGGGATAAAAAATTATATTTTAGAAAAACATCTTGTCAATCATTTAAATCATCAAACAAATTGTAAAATAAAGATATTAAAATTGTTTATAGTAAATTGACTTTAGTGAAAGGATTAAGTTGATTAGATAAATTTTAAATATTCAAACTATATTATTTTAATATTTTGATGATGATAATGATAATAATAATATTAATAATAATACATTTTTAATGTATTAGATTCTCTTGTTTGTGGGACAAAAATACCTTTGGTAAAGTTTACTTACAGGTATTTATATATTTGTGACTTTCTAAGAGGATACACATGTTCTTAATCATTGGGCCACTAAAACTATATGTATCATAAACAACTATGAAATTAAATATTGTTGCATCTCCTTTATATCTTCTAAGAAATACTATTTCTATGCAATAAAACAAATGAAAGTTTTTAAATTTTTTAATTAATATATCTTTTTTTTAATCATGATTATGTTTTTGTGATTCTTAATGATACTCTTAAGTTTCAAGTTTGAAAAATAAACACTGCATCAAATTTAATTGTTTTGAAAATTTCTTATCCATTTTTAGTGTTTCAACAAAAATGTATTTAAAAAAAAATACATTACCAATCCACCTTGTTTTATTTGATATCGTGAAATGATTATTTATATTTATGTTTTATTGAAATCCTATTACAGTATTAGAACTCTCAGCCATTTGACTGGTAAAATATATAGAAATATATATACCTTACTACTGGATTTGAGCTTTTAACTTTTTAAGAAGAAACACATGTTCTTAACCTTAACTTGTTAACCAACAAAATCAGAAAGTCTAATAATTCCTCATCAACTCTGCCTTGCCATTCACGTCTACTTCTTTGTTTCTGGAGTGGTTGGACATGTCGGAACATTTTTGTTGCAATGATCACTGCTTTTTTGTGCATTCCCTCCTGCTGACGACGCCGCTTCAACGGAAGAATGAACACAATGAGATGTTCTGTAGTGCCATATCAATTCAAGTGATTTTTTTGAATATTGTAAGTGTTCGTCACATTAAGCTACTTGGGTATCAAATGATAAATTATTGCGATTTTAGTAATTTAATCTAAACCATAATAAGTTATTGTATTATTGGATGCGCATGTGCGTTAGTTTTTTTTTGTTTTTTTTTTATGTTTGTGGGAAGAAATGCATTCGTAAGTAGCCGTGGTTAATATGGGAGTTACGTAAAATTATTATTATCGTTTTATTTTTAATATTATTTAAATATTATTATTGTTTTATTTTTAATATTATTTAAATATTAAATTAAAAGTATTTTTACTATTTTTATTTTTAATGTTATTTAAATATTAAATTAAAATAGATTTTTAATTTTTTTTATTTGACAATTTTATAATGATAATATTTAAAATTAAAAATAATAATAATTCTAAAAAATCTAAATATAAAAAATTATATATACACAATTAAAAAGATTTATGAATAATATAACATACATTCATTAACTTAATTGTTGTGAGTTATCAAATATAAGAGATTATATATATAATTGAAGAGATTTATGAGTAATATAGCATAAGCTAATTTTTAACTTAGTATTTTTTCTTAATTTTTAAAAGTTTGAATTTGGGTTATTATTTTGTTCCAACTACCATAAGTGAGGACAAAGGGAATGGATACACCACTAAGTTCTTAGGGAAAGTGAGTTATTTATTAAATCTTGTTTTTAAACAATTCGCTTACCATTTGGCTAATTTTAAAGGGTATTCTATCTCATCCTCAAAGGGGTTTAATATTTATAAAATCAATGTGAAAGTAAGAAAAAAAGTGAAATAACAAAGGATCGAAGAAACACACCCCNTTTTTTTTTATGTTTGTGGGAAGAAATGCATTCGTAAGTAGCCGTGGTTAATATGGGAGTTACGTAAAATTATTATTATCGTTTTATTTTTAATATTATTTAAATATTATTATTGTTTTATTTTTAATATTATTTAAATATTAAATTAAAAGTATTTTTACTATTTTTATTTTTAATGTTATTTAAATATTAAATTAAAATAGATTTTTAATTTTTTTTATTTGACAATTTTATAATGATAATATTTAAAATTAAAAATAATAATAATTCTAAAAAATCTAAATATAAAAAATTATATATACACAATTAAAAAGATTTATGAATAATATAACATACATTCATTAACTTAATTGTTGTGAGTTATCAAATATAAGAGATTATATATATAATTGAAGAGATTTATGAGTAATATAGCATAAGCTAATTTTTAACTTAGTATTTTTTCTTAATTTTTAAAAGTTTGAATTTGGGTTATTATTTTGTTCCAACTACCATAAGTGAGGACAAAGGGAATGGATACACCACTAAGTTCTTAGGGAAAGTGAGTTATTTATTAAATCTTGTTTTTAAACAATTCGCTTACCATTTGGCTAATTTTAAAGGGTATTCTATCTCATCCTCAAAGGGGTTTAATATTTATAAAATCAATGTGAAAGTAAGAAAAAAAGTGAAATAACAAAGGATCGAAGAAACACACCCCCAACAAAGGAAGAGCATGTATAATTTTTTTTTGCATCAACAATATTTAAGTCTTTAGTCATGCTCCCTAATGTGGAATTCCTCCATGTGATGTACATAGAAAGAATATATCCAAGGGATGTAAGATCATAGTTTTTTTTTTCTTGAATAGATTCGAAAGTTGTTTACGTTATTATCAAATTGGGTTATTCACTAGGTGGAGATGAAATGCTCTATGAAGAGAGGATTGGACTTTTATATATTTTGACTTCTCCTTGAAATATATGTTTTTTTTCTTTGAAAAAAATTACTAGTGTAAAGAAAAATATTCTTTATTTTGGAGATTGTTTGTATTGAATTCTCTTTAATGCAAAAAAATATAAGGAGTTGTGAAAGCATTATTGGATATGTTAAATATTCTAAATTTTGGTTAAGTATATTGATAAATTTTGGTGATTTTTTAAAAACAATTTGGAAAATATTTTTGTGCAATTATTTTTGAAATTGAATTGAAATTCGAACTTCATAACTATACTTTCCACTTTCGAGTGCATATATCATGATGTTATATCACCAATTTATTTGTTTTTCCATGACACCCACCTCTTAAATAGGTGTTCTCTGAGAGATCCTTCTTAAGCTCCTCTTGTTTTCTTAAAATCCCATGAAAAAATGTGTTATAAAAGATCATAATGCTTAGTAGGTAGTGGTCTCAATCATTGTCGATGATTGTAGTAGATTGATTGGATTTCCAACAATCAAATTGTACAATGCATGCACCATACAGTTGTTTCTAGAAGACAATAGACAACCACCGAGAGATTTCATTTCGGCGTTACACAATGTTATATATCACAAAAAACATAGGTGAACGAAGAAAAAATCCAATTGCTTGTGATTTCTATTTTCAAGTTCTCATTTTCCATGTTTGTTCATGTTCCCCTCTTCCTTCCCTCCACTTATAGTATCACAATAGTATACTTGTCCATGGTTTCTAAAAAGTATTGTAGATCATCTTTGTTGTTTCTCTATTCTTTGGTTGAAAAGATCAAAATTGAATGTTCTGTATTAATCTAGTGCCATTTCTGATAAAATTTAGAAGTGGGGGAAGAAACTCAAATAAAAAAAATATGTGGGAGAATGATAATGGGGATTTAGTACCCTTCTTAGAATTATATAGATTATACAGAATAAAAATGGAACTTAAGAGATCGTTGACTAACTATTGTAAACAATAACTAAACTAAATGACTAACTAATGTCTAGATAAACTAACTGGATGTGTTAGTAGATAGGTGGACAGGTGGAGATTAATTCTAACACTCCCCCTTAATCTCTTATGTTGCATTAATCGACACTTACAATGCCCAAGTGTTGTCTTTGAAATTCAAAAACATTTTTTCCAAGTGGTTTAGTATAAATGTCTGCTAACATATCTCTTGATCGACATAATTGAAGAGAAAGGTCACCATTATTGACAAGCTCTCAAATGAACTAAAAGAGAGTGTCAATATGGTTTCTTTTCTTGTGAAATACATGATTCTTTGACAATGTGATGGCTGAGTTGTTGTCACAAAAGATAGGGGTTGGCTCCTTTTCCATATGTACTAGATCTTTCAAGAGAATTCTTAACGATACTGCTTGGCAAGATGATGAAGTTGCAACAACATACTTTGTCTCTATCAAACATATTTTAGCTATGGGATGTTTCTTGGATTCCCATGAAATAATATTCGTTCCCAAATGAAAATCATAACCAACTGTGTTTTTCCTATCATCTATGCTTCCTGCAAAATCATTGTCTATGTACCCTACAAGTGAATAATATTAAGAATTTGTGTACCACAATCCACAATTGATTGTTCCTGCAACATACCTTATAATTATACTTTCCAGTGAGAATCCTTGGGGGATTCCATAAACCTGGAAACAAAACTAGTTGCATACATAATATCAGGTCTAGTTGCAATAAGGTACATGAGACTTCCTACCAGCCTCCTATATAAAGTTGAATCAATTGTTGAGCCTTCATCTTGTTTGCTCAATTTTGTTCCTAGTGCAATAAGAGTTTATGTTGGCTTGCATTTATCCATTCTAAATATTTTCAGAATGTCTATAGAATACTTTTGCTAACAAACAAAAATACCATGGGAAGATTTCTCAATTTCAACTCCCAAAAAATATTTCATGAGTCCAAGATCAATCATCTCAAATTCTATAATCATGTTAGCTTTAAATTCTTCTAACATAAGATCACCTATGTAGATCATATCATCAACATAAAGAAAAACGATGAGGATTTTACCTTCTAGATTTTATTTTTTGTAAAGAGTGGGTTTATTACTGCTCCTACTGAATCCAATATTGATTAGGCAAGAGTCAATTCGACTGTACCAATCTCCCGGAGGTTGCTTCAAGCTATAAAAATATTTCCTCAACTTATGTACTTCATCCTCTTGTCCCTTGACTTTCAAACCAGGTGATTGATCCACATATACTTCTTCTTGCGATATGCCATTAAAAAGGGATGACTTCTTTCCATTTTTTATTATCTACAATGGTTAAAATAGTTCTTACTGTATCTAACCTTACTACTGTAGCAAATGTTTCACCATAGTCTATGCTATGTTATTGAGAGAAACCTTTGGAAACCAACATTTCCTTATGTTTCTCTATATTTCCTTTTTCATTAAGTTTTGTTTTGTACAACCACTTGACATCTATGATGAATTTGTCTTCTGACATATCAACAAGATCCCAAGTCTTGTTCCTTTCTATGGCTTCAATTTCCTCATTCATGGATTCTACCCAATGTTCCTCTTTCACTATTTCTTCAAAGTAAGTTGTCTAACAAGATAGAAAGGAAAACAAATTCCCTGCTCATTGTCATCATTTTGCTAATAAATTTCTCTTATGCTTCCTGTTCTTTGATTTTCTACAGAAGAATATGAATCACTAATGGAAGAAGAATCATTTCCAGAATGTTCTTTTTTTCTTTGTACCTATAATATTAGCAGCCTTGGTGGATGTCCTTGATGTTCTGAATTTTCAGTTTGTTCATCAATTTGTTGTAGTGGATTTAAACTATCCAATATTACATTTTCCTGCACACTCCATGATTTATTATAAAAGAATTTGACATCCCTACTCAACATAAATTTCTTGGTGAATGGATTGTATAATTTGTAGGATTTTTATTGTTCATTGTATCCTATGAAGATGATTTTTTCTCTCATGTTGTCGATTTTGTTTCTTAGTTCTTCAGGGATATGTGAAAAAGTAATACAACCAAATTTTTTGAAGTGAAAGATATTCAACTCTGTACCACTGCATGCCTCTTGAGGTACTTTATCATTTACACTTGTTGTTGGAGATCCGTTCAGGATGTAAATTGAAAAGGAAACAACTTCATCCCAATAATCATTGAAAAATTTCTTTTCTCTCAACAAACTTCTATCCATGTTCATGATGGTTTCATTTTTCCTTTCATCCACTCCATTCTATTGTGGAGTATATATGGTTGTAGTCTGCATTATAATTCTTTGTTTTCTACAAAAATATGAAAAATATTTTGAGTTGTATTCTCCTCCTCCATCAGACCTGAGCACCTTCACAAATATTTCACTCTATTTTTCTTCTTTAACTTTGAATTCTTTGAATTTTGAGAAATTTTCAGACTTATTTTTGAAAAAATAAATCCATTTTTTCCTGCTAAAATCATCAATAAAGATCACAAAATAAAAGCTACCACCAATGGATTGGGTTTTCATTGGTCCAAAGAGATTTGTTTGAACCAATTATAAATGTTCTTTCCAAGAGTACAACTTTCACAAGGGATGTCTTGTTCATTCAAAACAGGGAAACCTTTGACCACTGAATGTTTTTGAAGAAAACTAAGACTTCTAAAATGAAGATGACCGAACCTAGCATGTCATAAGAGACTCTCATTGTTTTTTGAGACATTTTGGGCATACAAATGGGAAAAATTAACACTCCTTAAATTTAATGGAAACATGATATTCTTGGTAATTTGTATTTTTGCAATGAGTTTCCTACTAGATTGTTTTTCCATAATTAAGCATGTTGAGTCGTTGAATAAGACATCATAGCCATGCTCCATCAATTTTCCTACACTTATCATATTATGTTTAAGGTTTGGAACATAATAAACATCATGTATGTCTTTCTTCTTATATGTGTTGGTTGAAACAGACTCAATACCTTTTCCTATGGATTTGACTTGAGAATCATCACCTAGAGTATTTTTAGATTTGATAGAAATATCAATGCTAGAAATCAATTTTTTATTACCTATCATTTGATTGTTGCAGCCATTTTCCAGAAACCAAAGGTCCTTGGAGTGACATTCTTCATAGGTATGGGATGAAAGAAACATTACCTCATAAGTTTCTCCTTCATTATTGGAGACATTTGTTCTTCCTTTGTTCTAATATCACCGCTTCTTTTTGGATTCATTCTCATACTGACCATACTTTTTGTAATAGTAGGATTGAGTTTTGGACTTGTCTATCCATTTTCTCCCTCTTCCTCTTTGATTCTATGATTATTTAGTCTGTTGTGATTGTCCTGAGTGTTAATGTGTGTGTATTTCTTTTCCATTATGATTACCTCTTCCTCTTTTACTTCTCCCTATGTTTCCTTTTCCTTTGCCTCTGTTGGAGGAGTTTTGAGTCTTGAAATCACGTTCCAAAGACCATTCTTCCAAGCTAACTCTAGCTTCATGCGACATAAGTGATACCATCATTTATTCTACAGAAAAACAAGATAAATATTTAGATTTTAGAATGGCTATTACAATCATTTCAAAAATTTTGGAAAATCTTTCGAGGACTTTTTCAACAATCCCATGATCTTGAATTTGTTCACTAGTAATCTTGATTTGGTTTACAATGCCCAAAACTATGGTCATGAACTGGTCAACATTCTTTATTTCAGACATCTTCAAGGTTTCAAATTGAGTTCTTAAAGTTTGAATCTTTACTGTCTTCACCTTATCATTTCCCTAGTAAGCTAATTTTAGAATATCCCAAGCTTTCTTCTCTATGGAAGCACTAGTTATTTAAAAAAAAATAGTCATCTATTGAATTTTGAATCCAATATATATATATATATATTTCTTTCTTCCTCAGTTTTGTATGAGAATTTCTCTATACATTTTTCATGGCATCCAGGTTTGTTGCAGGTATATTTGTGAAGCCATTTTCCACTGGATCCCAACATTCCTGAGCTTGAGGAATGATTCCATCCATAACTTGTAGTTCTTGCCAAATTCCAACAAGAACTAGTCCTACGGTTGGCCCTAAATTATTGGAGGAAGTCATTTAAAAAAAAAATCACAATGCTAAATCCCACTTCAAAATACTAACCTCTGATCCAAAAGGATCGAAATTTAATCCTTTTGATGATCTCGTTTCACATAAGATATTATCCTTGCAAAGTGGAAGAGTTTTTAAAATACCTTCCACTTGATGAGTACTATAGAATATTTCCGCAATTGGAGGCCACAATATTTTCTAATCAACACAGTTACTTCAAATTTCAAAACCTTTCGGGGCCCATCAACTCTCTTCATAGAAATGGTGAGTTATAATTGTCCTTAACCTACAAATGTTAGTGCATATTTCTTCTACCATATGCCCTTGGCATGCCTCATTGTTTTTCACTATTTATAAGGTATATGAAACCCTGGTTTGGACCTCTGTTATCTTTGTAAATTGGATTTGTTCTAATCATCTTCGATTATGGAATTCTAGGCTTTGGTTTTTGCAGGTATTATATCAAATAAACACAAATTCTATGAACTTGGCGCCAAACCTCGTCTCCACGTCTCTTTCACTGGGTCACCAGGGTCTCTAGACAACTGGGATCAAAGAACTCTTCTAGCACTTACTCTATTATGTCCTGGACTCCACTACAATTCCATGGAACTCCACTATGGTCTGGTGGGATTCTTTGTTAGTACTGAGGTGAAAGTGGGATTCTTTGAAAACTTAGAGCCTTTGTGAAACCACAACATGTGATCTCGTTGTGTCTTTATTTACCAAAAATCTCATGGATATGTCTACAGTGATCATGTTTAGCAGATTTTCGATCTCTTACGCATCTATACAATAATTCTAAACCCTCCATAAAACCATGCACAATGCTAATCATAAAACCCAATGTCTATTTTTTGGGGGGTCCAACATTGGTTTATAAAACCATTCAAGGGGGCTTGATCCTTCAGCTTCCAAAATAAATCTTTCATATCCATCTGGTAAGACTATCACCTCTGATTTGATCACCACCACCATTGATTGGTTTTGTTTACACAATATCGTTTGAAAAATACTAAACTAACTAGTATTAGAATGAATAGTGGGATAATCTAAATTAGAAGGTTAAAGCTTTGATTGTCTTGAATGTATGCAATTTATATTTCAGATGCCACATGAACGAAGTATCTTTCAGATATGTTTGGAACGATGTATGAAGACGAATCCCTCATGAATTCAATATTCATGCCAAAACATTGTATCCTTTGAAGATGAAGGATGGTGATAGGGTAACATTTTCTATAATATTTCTCCCACCCCCCACCCCCCACCCTCACATGTGATTCGTTGAATCAACTTTGTGGAATCAAGATGTGTTATAGCAAGATTTTCCTCACCCCATGCAACTTGCTCATAGGGCCTTTTCCATTTCCCTATGCATACTTGAAGTCCCCTTTTTGCAATTACTAGAGCTAAAAAACTTATTTTTCCACATATACATGCCCTAACAACTATACAACATGCGTATATGTAGGTTGCACCATTACAACCCTCGTACATCAGGTTTTGTGCCCAAAATTAAAAAATGGTGTTGGGTTTCCATGTCACATCACGAGATCCATGATCCTTGACCTTCCATATACTGGAAACATTCTAACTCGACCCTTCAGTTCCATTTGAAGGCTATAAATAGGCCATATCCAAGCTTTAGAAAGAGGAGAAGAATTCAACTTTGAGAGCAAAGTTACTTTGGAGAACTTATTCACTTCATAGTGAGTTTGTATGCCTTTGTCCTTTTAAGTCTGAACGCCTTGTTCAACCCCCAAGATATTCCCTATTTGATGGAGAAGCTCATTGTCTCTCTTATATGAGCTTGCCTTTGGTGAAGTATTGAAGTGGTGGAGGCCCAGCTGGAAGGGACTTAGTTTCTTAGTTCCGAACGTGCTGACATGGAAGTTTTTCATTCATAAACTTATGTTGATTACATTTTAATATAAATACTCTTTCTCGTCCAATTAATGTCTTGAAAATATTTGAATTATTATTCCATGGGAAAAATTGTTATGAATATTGATGAATTATGCAACATGCTATTATATGCGATAACTTTATATATTATCACCTTATTCTTGCGTATCTTGGTTGTTGAGGACAAGTTGTAGGTGTATAGATTTTAGTCAAGTGCTCAATGGTGGACTTCATCTAATGTTTGGACGAGGTAGGATCTTTATCTTGTCTTGTTAGAATGTTGTTTATATAGCATACTTGAGATTAGCGTTGATTTCTGTAGTCATTTCTGTCTGTTGTGGTTAACCCCATGCCATAGAGTGTTTTTCCTCATAAAATAATTGGCAACCATACTGGGGAAGACAGTGGAGGTGGATGTCGAGGTGGTTGATGTGCCTCTTAACTATAACTTATGAGTAGGGAATAATTGGACTTATGCAATGACTGCGGTCATATTGTCCATTTTTTGTACTTTATGTTTTCCTCACGACGGGAAAATCATGACAATCGATCAATTGTCCTTTGCGCATGCGAGTCCCAATGCATCAATTGGACCTTTGATCCCTATGATCAACAATTCTCAGTCGGAAACTGAGGATATTGGTGTCAGAATGTATTCATCCCTTATGGGTACATTTGATTTCGTGGCACCAATTCATAATATTTATGCCATGTCCAGTAGGTCTTCTTCGTCAATGAGGTTCATTCCTTTCCTCACTTCGTATTTTAATGATCCTTGGACCCTACCTTACTCGACCTTGTCTTGTGAACGTCAGTCACATATTGGAATGGAAATGCCACTTTCGGTGGTAGAGATAACGTATCAAGCTGTTCTTAACTCTTCTGCCGACTCAGATCCTGTCTCCTCATAGACGAACGGGGAGGATCCTGTTCTTAAGCCCGTATGGCCCACTTCATCATCTTTATCACATGATTTCATTGATGATACTTTATATTCATATGAAGCAATCGTAGAGCCCATGAATGGTTCTGATAGGTCATGGGATGATATGCATCATCCCTCTTACTTCCTCCCAGAGCTTGCTAGAATCAAACAAGATGATTTTAGATCTCTCTTGAGCGAGATAGTCGGTCACGCCGTAGTTCCACTCGATATGCACAACATTTATGCCGAAGGAAACATGGCAAGTATCTCTCCTACTGTCACGATCGATATCTCTCGTATTCCTGGTAAAATTGAAAATTTACACATCGGTGCAGATTGTTCGCCTGAATAAATTCAAATCTACATCGAACTATTCAAGGAATTCCATGACGTCTTCACTTGGTCATATGAAGAGATGCCAGGAATCGACCCTTGAATTGTCAAACATGAGATTAAAACCTACCTGAATGATAAACCTATTCGACAATGACTTAGAGTTGTTAATCCTAGGAAGGACCCTGCTATTAAGGAAGAGGTGGAAAAAATGATTAATGCTGGTTTTATCTACCTGGTTCCCTTGATTGAATGGGTATCCAACTCTATTCCCGTGAATAAGAAGTAAGGAACCATCCATGTGTGCATGGATTTTAAAGACATGGATAAGGCCCGTCCTAAAGAAAACTTCCCGACACTGTTCATTGATCAGATTCTCGATGAGTGTGTGAGAAGCGAAGTTTTTTCTTTTATGGACAGATTTTTAGGGTACAACCAAATTCATATTAAACTCGAGGATCAACAAAAGATGGAAATTAAGTTTCTTTGGGGTACTTTCACATACTGAAAAATGCCTTTCAGCCTTAAAAACACCAGAGCGACCTTCCAACAATATATGACCTTTGCCTTTCACTATCTCAAACATATAGTCGAAGCTTATCTCAATGATCTCACTGCTCATTCTATCAAGAGAGTGGATCACTCTACCCACATTCGGCTAGTTTTTGAGATATGCCACTATTATTGCATCCGTTTGAACCCTAATAAGTGCATCTTTTACGTTAGGTCGGGTCATATTTTAGGATTCTTAGTATCTGAGACTAGGATCATGGTGGATCCTTTAAAGGTTGAGGCAATACTTCAATTGCCTCCCTCGTGCAACATTCGTTAGCTTCAAGGTTTACAGGGGAAAGCTAACTTCTTACGTTGGTTTATAGTAAACTATGCCAATATTACTAAGGGTTTCATGCTTCTTTTGAAGAAGGACACTCTATTTATATGGGATGAGCGAGCCCAGGAATCCTTCGATGCTCTAAAGAAAGCCTTGGTATCGACGCCTCTACTGAAGCCTTTGGACTACAATAGAGATTACTTTCTTTATATCGCCACATCTGAAGGGATGGTTGGTATGGTTTTAGTTAAGGAGGATGATGAGATCCGTGACCACGTTGTTTACTATCTTAGTCAAAATTTAGTCGGTCCTGAACTCAAGTACTCTCGTGTTGAGAAGATTGCTTTGACTGCCGTACACGCAGTTAAAATATTACAACACTATATATTCCTTTACAAAACTACTGTAGTTGATGACATCAATCCATTTCAATACGTCCTTACTAGGTGTATCATAGGGGGAAAATATAATAAAGGGATTTCCATCTTGCAAGAGTTTGATCTCGATTTTTCTTTGGAAAAATCCAAGAAATCACTAGTTTTTGCCAAGTTAATATTAGACTTGCCTCGGTTAGACGAGGATGTTATTAATGTGAATTCAATTTTAGATGAACACGTTTTCCTTTTCATGTCTTCAGACCCCTCGTATGGATACATTTTGACCTATCTTCAAACCTTGAAGTTCTCTCAACATCTTTATGAGAGAAGATCGTCGACTCATATGATATCAAGCTAATAACTACCCTATCATCGACAACACTTTATTTCACCGAGGCATAGATAATATCTTGCATCGTTTATTGACTCACAAGGAGACTGAGTCCATTCTTAATGACTATCAAAGTGGGGCTTGTGGTGGTCATCTATCCGGGCTTGAGAAAACCCAGAATATTTTGCGAGCCCATTATTTTTGGTCGTCTATTTTTAAATATTGTGTCGAAGTGGTCAAGAAGTGTCACCCTTTCCATATGTTTGCTTGAAATATGTTCTCACATCCAGCCCCTCTTCACCCGATCATTATTGTCGGTCCCTTCACCAAGTGGGAGGTGGATTTTGTGGATTGCAACCAAACTTCAGCTGGGGGGCATCAACATATTATTGTGGCCATAGACAAATTTACCAAGTGGGCTGAGGCCACGCCTACAATTAAATACGATGGTAATAATGCTGCATTTTTTGTGTTCAATAAAATTATAGCCTAGTTCAGAATCTCGAGTGAGATTTTCACTGATCATGGTAGTCACTTTCAGAACGAAATGATGAAATAATTAACATTGAAACTAGGGTTTAAACATGGTCATTCTTCCCTGTACTACCCATAGGAAAATGGATAAGTAGAGGCCATGAACAAGTCTCTCAAGAACATTTTTCAAAAAATTGTTAACCAAAGAAAGTATGACTAGCATCTCATGCTTTACTCGACACTTTGGGCATACCGAACCTCGGTTAAGACTTCCACTGGTTTTTATCCTTTTCAGTTAGTACATGGTGTGGATTCAATCCTACTTATTGAATGCATAATCCCTTCTCTTAGATTGGAATTTAACCTCCTACATGACACTTCCAATATCTAACAATGCCTCATACACCTATAGAGTCTAGATGAGTAGCATCGAGATGCCTCTACGACTATCGAAGCAAATAAACGACGTGTCAAGGTCCAATATGATAAGTATGTTTGTCCTCAATAATATGTTGAGGGTGACTTGGTCCTCTTTTATGACCAAGCCAAAGAACCGTCGGGGGAAGGTAATTTCAACCCCATGTGGCACGGTCCTTATATCGTGCGACATGTCTTAGAAAAAGGATCCTATGACTTAGAATATTGTGAAGGGAATATGCTGGATGAGCCCAGAAATGGGATTTATGTGAAAATATATTACACTTGAGCCCCAAGCTGGGGCATAACTCTTTGTATGCTAGTGTATCTTAGTTATATATCTTTTCCCTTTGATCATCTACTTGCTTATCAAGTTTTCCCTTGGTTGGCACATGTCAACAAAGTCTTTAGATTACTAAGGATTCACAGATAGTGCCATTCATCATACACGGAACTCAGCTTCTGTCACTTGGGTTGTTTACTCACGTGAAAGTCAACTAGTGTATTCAAGTGGCATTTGTCTAGGGATATCAACGAATAATGTGGTCAAATAGTCATTATAGAGATTTTACACGATGTCGTTTCACATGTTATTTGTTCTTTGGAAGTTTTCATGGACTCCCAGTTAGTAGTATGTCAGTTGAATGATAGTTACTGTGTGTGAGACCCTACTTTACTCTGACGATTACTATGGGTACGACTTTTGGAGTGACATTTTTATTTTATTACTTATAATCACATATCTAGAAGTTCTAATTATGTATCCAATGCATATGCTAACTATGTTTTAGATTGGCATTTGTCACACAATTAAATTAAAGAAAACACATTCACCAATCTACACATTGTAATATAAGTAAAGAAAAAGACCACTGTTTTTTATATTTCATTTCTCCAAAAAATATGGTGTTATAGTACAAAATTGGGGCTCACACCCTCAAAATACATATATAGTTGATCAATACAATATCCACGACATCTACTCCTCTAGCACTGAAAGCATGTCATGGTAGCATAGTATGGCATTTGCGAGACGCCAAAAAAGTCACACCCAAGCATGAGGCACACCTACCACCTACTACTTCATCTCCTCCAACAGATCATCTACCTGAACCATGGGAATTATTTGTGTCAAACGATCCAGGTTTCCCTACACGTTTTGAAGCACTCTCTTAATGCCTCCTCTCACTGGATCATCCCCCCAGTGTCTCTGTCTATTTCATGGGAGTCCATATAGCCTATGCGGACCCACATTTGTGTATCAATACACGTTTTAATTAGTACTTGACATCATCGAAAAACATTTTTGTTTTTTCTTTTACAAAAATACAAAAAAATTAAATATTTAAAAACTCTTTCATACCCGTGTCTTTGTAGGAGAAACTTGGTGGTAATGGAATGTTCAGATTTCCTTTGAAGTCGATCTATGAATATGGGTAGTCATCAAAGCTATCATCTTCCTACGAAACCAGAAGAAAAACTCGTCATTGTAGGGTGTTGGTACCCTACCACCCCCCAACCGCCTCATCACCTCGGTCCACCATGCCATGGATGGATCGCGAGGTCCATGAAAAACAATTTCAACTCTAGGGCCCAAGCCTGGAACCCACTTGAAGAAAAAAATACATAAGATAGACATAAAACCAAAGTTCCTCTTTCTACGTTGTTTGCATTCTGTTAGCTGGCTCTTCATGTTGGCCAATGGTGGGGTGCACCAGTGATAAATCGTGGGTTGCAAGCACTCCACCGAGTAGAACATAAGTGATCCTGATACCTGATGTAATGAGGTCGACCCTGTGATCCATGCCAACACTAGGACAATGATCTTGAGACTCAGGTTGTTGATCGCTCTAATAAGGAGTTGGCTCCGTACCTTCTCAGTCCCTGAAACACAGTGAGTGTCTATGTAGTCCTCTATATTCATGACACTCCCATCTCCCCAGGATTTGAGGTTCACCACCTCACCCCGACGCAATAATCCTGTCAGAAAGTATATGTCCTTGACTTCAATTCTCAATGGTTTCCCATCGAGGTTGAAGGCCTCTGTATCTGGATACTAATAGTTCACCAACATCTCGAGCAGTCTCACTTGAGCCCTCATTCCTTTGAGATCCAAAAATTGATATATCATACATATTCTTAATTCCATTTGGGCCCCTTGATCTCTTTCTACTATAGCATCAACCTCTTCATGCTCTCTTTCTCTCCACTCTAGCACCATCTTGCAAGTTTAAAATCAAATTTTGAGTCAATATTATTTAAAAATTCAACTCACGGACTTGTACACGAGCTGCGGTTTACAAAACCACGTATAGGGATGCATATAAGCATTATGTTTTGATAACAATCACGTACAGGGTTGCGTATACAAAACCCGATGAATTACATCCCACGTACACTCTAGTTTCTAATTTATAGCTTAAAATACTAAAAAATTGAAGCCTAAAGTAAAATTTTAAACCAGTAGAAATGAAGAGAAGGGAAAGAATAATTACTTGGTCTAGATGGTTGTCAATTTCGTCACTCGTAGCTCCCACAATCGGTAGTTTAAGATTGGGGGAAATTTGGTCCAAAATGAATTATTTGGGTAAAAAATACAAATGATATGGTAAGTTGGTTATTGTTTTTACTATTTATAGAAAAAACATTTACCCACTTTGCATAGTTTTTCTAATATTTTGGCCCAGTGGACTAATAATGCAGTGGATGGAGTTGATTTTGGTGGTTTTATCCAGGGATTCTTGCGGTTTCTAGTGTCATGTTACCCGTTTGTGACTTTGGATGGCATTTTCGTTGACCAACATATAGGATAGGTCATCACTCCATTCTGCACACTCGCATTATCCTATAAATGTAATTCATATGCCTTAGGTACGTACCCATTTGTTAGCGACACATAAACTTCTTTTTTCTACTAGAAGTGTCATTATTGAATGGTAGAGACTTACCAAACATGGGTGCCCTAGTTAGAACCTATGTGCGATTTGGTTCCCATGCAAAGATTATTCCATAAAGACCAGGAGTCCTTTATAGTTCCAATATGACTTTACGTTTGAACCTCATTTATTACTCAGAAGCATGATGACCTATACCTATGGGACTCCCACGAGTCTTGTTTAAGGTTTTTTTTGACTCTTTCAAAAAGAGAAAAGATTTTCGAGTGAACTTGTCTCTTTGATAATTGTAAATTGGATTTGAAAGGACATCTATTTGGTGTAAGTTTAACCCTTTTTTTAGACCAAGTAGACTAAATTTATGAAAAAGGATATTCTTTGGAGTTAAGTTGTAATTTCATCTCATTCTATTGTTTTCCGTATTGATCCTATTGCTAGTTCTCATTTTTTCATTATAAGCCTATTATCTCAATAGTTTTCATCATCAGCCAAGCAGATCCTTTTTTATATCCTTTTCAGCTTGACACCCTCTACCCTACAAGGAAACATTCCCCCGAGTGTCCATATCCTGCATGCACCTCCTTACATTGAGCATAGGTATGTTCCACTGCCGGAACCAGTTTCTTACTTGCAACACTTGTTTCCTCCTCTGTATCATAACATTCATTTGTCTATGAAAAAAAAAAAAGATGGATGGGAAAAGAGTATTGCCTCATGTTGGAAGAAATCGTGTTTCCTTTGAACATAGCACAAACTTTTGAGTCCACCTGTCATCCAAATTTTGGGTTTAGCATGACCTTAGGAAGATAAGCTTGTTACTTATAGTTTACTTCTCTATCTGGTTAATATTCCAGTCCCTAAGGAGAGTTTTATTGGTGTCTACAACATCACAAAATTTCACCATTGAGTCGATGTTGACAGAGTCTTCCATATGTCTCATGCTCTTGTTCAAAGGATGTCTGTCAGCCTATGTTGACCATTTCTTAGAACTCTTGACTTTGCATGTCAGCCATACCCTCAGTGTGTCTTAGAGTTACATGAAGGTGTATTCCTATCGTGCACCCTGGTCCTACTTTCATTATGGGTAGGTAACCTTGAACCCAACAATCAACATCTCTTCATTGATTGTTGACTAGGGGTTTTCCCTTGTGTTCGATGACAAAAAATATATTCACACATTGGGATTCATGTAGTGTCTTGGATTCCATTAGCCTTATTTGTGGTTTCCTTGCCTTTATCGACATTTTTCCTTATTGGTTGTTATTCATAGGGTATTTTTCATGCACTGCTTGCATTTGGTGCATGTGAAAGATGCACAGGGTTGTTGGTTTGTGAACATGTTCTTCATCCAAGTTCCTCTAAATAATCAAGATACTACTTTGTACCTCATGCTGACTGATAACAGATGCCTTAATTCTCTCCTTTCAGTAGGTCTCCTTCCATTTAATTCAACCCATCTATTCTAAAAATGCGACCTAGAGTCCTATGAGTACCTAGAGGCTTGCAGTCATTAGTGGCAGGTTCTCTTGCCATCGACAATTGGGAATACATCATTGTCTCATGATCGATGGATTATTCAAGTGTTCAACCTCAACTCCTTTATTCACACTTGTAAGAATGTACTCGGTGCCTTGATACCTACATTCATCATCGACAGGTTGTCTCACGTTTGTTAACAATGTACCTTAATGATCGGTAATCAAACAAAGTCTCATTGTGTTCGACCTCAACTCCTTTATTCACATGATGTAGATTTGCACCTTTGGCGGATCGTATAGAAGACTTGAAGACATTAGTTCATAGTCCCAACTTTCCTAAGATATTGCTATCATTCATTGGACCAGTACCTCTATGACTTCAATGATCGTGGGAGATCAGATTGTACTCCATTATATACAAATATCTTCAGATTAATTTTGAGACTAGTTTTCATTAGTCCTTATTCGTGACTATGACAACCTATGGCATGTATCTACCCTTGTATTTCCTATGCATGGATATGAACAATTGTTTGTTATATTTCCACATGGATCTGCAGTGTAATTCAAATTGGAATCCATGTGCAAAAAGTCATTATGGATTGTAATATTGTTCATGATCAACTAGTTCGTCTAGCTAGGTCTCCATTACTCCACTTCTGGGAATTATAATGTATTTCGGCCATCGCAGATACTCCTCTGACCTCACACATTAGGGGGCATCTGTTATAGAAATATTTACGTCACCCCATGCTACTTGCTCAGAAGGGCTTTTCCATTTCCCTATGCATACTTGAAGTCCCCTTTTTGCATTCCCGAGAGCCAAAAAACATATTTTTCCACATACATGTGCCCTAACATCTATAGATCATGCATATATGCAGGTTGCACCATTACAACCCGCGTACATCATGTTTTGTGCCCAAAATTAAAAAATGGTGTCAGGTTTCCATGTCATGTCACGAGATCCATGATCCTTGACCTTCCATATACCGGAAACGTTCTGACTCGGCCCTTTAGTTCTATTTGAAGGCTATAAATGGGGCATATCCAAGTTGTGGAAAGAGGATAAAAATTCTCTTTTGAGAGAAAAGTTACTCTGAAGAAATTAATCCCTTCATATTGAGTCTGCATCCCTTTGTCCTTTTAAGTATGAACACATTGTTCATACCCCAAGCTCTTCCCTATTTGATGGAGAACCTTATTGTCTCTCTTATATGAGCTCTCCGTTGGTGGAGGATTGAAGTGGTGGAGGCCTAGTAGGAAGGGACTTAGTTCTTGCTTCCGAATATGCCAACACAAAAGTTTGTCATTCATACACTTCTATTGATTACATTTTAATAGAAATACTCTTTCTCGTCTAATTAACGTCTTGAAAATATTTGAATTATTATTCCATGGGCATATTTGTTATGAATATTGATGGATTATGTTATTATATGTGCTAACTTTATATATTATCACCATATGCTTATGTATCTTAGTTGTTGAGGAGAAGTTGCAGGTGTATAGCTTTGAGTCAAGTGCTCAACAATGGACTTCATCGAACATCTGGATGAGGTAGGATATTTATCTTTTCTTGTTAGCATGTTGTTTATATAACATACCTGAGATTATAATAGATTTTTGTTGTCATTTCCGTTTGTTGTGGTTTACCCCATGCCATAGAGTGATTTTCCTCGTAAAAAAATGTTAATCAATAAATTAATAATATGTTTTCTCTAAGGGGATATATTAGAGACAACATATAATATGTTTTCTCTAATATATCACCCCACCGCACCCTCATATCAATGTCACATTAATACCTTCAATCCCTTTGTTAATCATCTCAATTCCAATGGTGATGAAGTGAATGCCAGTGAGGGATGCATAGCTTTGTTATGTAGTCTTCTATATTATTGAGAGATCCTAACTGTGGTCATCAATAGAGTTCCAATGGTGGAGAACAATCATCGATAGATTTACAATGGTGGATAATATTAAAATGGTTGAAAACATGAGTTAGTTTCTACAAGTCGAGACAAGAAGAATAAATTATGAAAATCATAATTAATTTAAAGCCATCAATAACGAGGGATCGATCTAAGGATAAGAATGATGACATATCTAGATCTAGAGAAAGATATGTCCATAAAGATAGGAAATTAAAATATTTAATTTTTTGGAGGTATCATGATAAGGGATAGAGGAAAAACATGTGCAAGGTTGAAATTTTGAAGGAGAAAGAAGAAAGGAGCTTGATTACGTTGCTTGGAATTCTTGTTGTAAGGGAGGTATGTCTCTCTTTTATATGCAGTGAAATCATGAAGTTGGGTAACACTTTTGTGAGAATCCGGTTTCCAAAATTCCTACTGACATTGTTTCGGCTGAATTAATAATTATTTTGGTCGAAAGACACATCTTTTCGACCGACAACTTTTTCGGCTGAACCTTTGGATGTCAAATCAAACAGTACCATGAAGATGGTCTCGACTGTCGTGTACCATATTAGCCAGATGAATTTATTTTTCCGGTAAAATGTTTTGGCTGAAATTTGTTTCAGCCAAAAGAATCTTTCGACTGAAAAGATGTTTCATCCAAAAAACAATTTCAGCCGAAAAACCTTTTATAGATCACCTGCACATCGATCCATTCACATTTTTCCCAAATTGTTTGAATGGTGGTTGATGTTGGCGCACGTTGACATTGGTGGTTGGTGCTGGCATATGTTCTTGTTGGTGGTTGGTGCTTGTGGTCGTAGCTACGGGTGGTTGGTGTTGGAGGTCATTGTTATTGTTCGTTGCCACTGGTCCAGGTAAATATATCCTTGTCCCAGTTAATTAATTTTTAGGTAGTTTTATAGTTTTTGTTTTAGGAGGTTTACAGGGCCAAATTTGTCCCTGTCCCCGTACAGGGACACAACAACTTTGCATAGTGATCTAGGACCCTCAATTTTGTTCATACACTAGATTAAATTAAATTTAATACATGTTGGAAATTACAATTTAGATTTTTGTTTGTAATTTTGTGCATTTTCAACATTCAATTACTTGAGAAATATATTTTTTAGCAGAGAGCTTTGGCCTAGGAATTTCAATTTGCATATTAAGTAGGAAAAACTCAGTTTAAACATTCTGGAATTCATTTTTATTTTTGTTTTAAAATCATTGCAATTTCGAGAAATTAGTTTAGTTCAAAAAATTTCATTTCTAGATTTTTTTTGAGTCTAAAAAACATCATTTTCCAATCCAAGTAGACTCATTTACTTAGTTTTTTCTGTACTTCAGAAATTTATTTCATTTTCGGTTTTACATTTTATGAATTTATATCACCGAATATAAGTAAAAAATTTACATTTCTAGATTACGTTTGAGTCTGAATTTTTTTTTTTTCTAGATCTTACTTTAAGCTCTTTTCATGGACATTGCATTCTAGAATTAATTCTCTTGATTTCCTTTATAAATTTATGCATTTTTCACTCATATTTGATGCAAAAAATTTATATTTTAGATTGTATTTGAGCATTTAAATTTGAATTCCATACTTTACTTCTACTTAAGTTTCATTCTTTCTTTGCAAATCTGAAAGTACCTTACTTCACACATCACACAAATTCATATATGATACAAGTCTAAGTATATTAGTCATACCTATCCTACATTAGACTTGTGCCTAATTTATAATCTGAAAGATACCTCATTGGACACACATAAACCATATTGAAAATCAAACTTAACTTGAGTCCTTGAACACTTTAATCAACCTTTTAACCTTGGAATTAGATTTGCCTTAGGGAATCCCCCTGTCCATATATTTAATTTCCACTTTTACCTCAAATTTATACATCACTATTGTTAAGCAGAATGAACAAAACCCTCATATTAAACTATTTTATTTTATTTTTGCAGAAAAGAAGATTGCAATGATTTGATTCTACATATTAAAATAGGAAGTTGATTAGGATTGATGTTTCTTTTTATTTTAAACATGGGATCCACCAACTACCATGGATATGATATGCTTTAGTCTACTACCACCTTGGATCAACTAGCACCAAACATTAGACAACTCGATAAACAAATATTGTTAGACTATTTCATTTTATGTTTTAATATTTCAACAATACTTTAATGAATTCAGACCCGTCCCTGTACATGGATATGTCTGAATTCGGGCATGTCCCTGTACAGGGACATGCTTGAATTTTCCCTATCCATGTACATGTATAGGATTGAATTCGACCCTGTCCATGTACAAGGACATGACCGAATTCGACTCTGTCCATATATTTAATTTCCACTTTTACCTTAAATTTATACATCACTATTGTTAAGCAGAATGAAAAAAACCCTCATATTAAACTATTTTATTTTATTTTTGTAAAAAAAGAAGATTCCAGTGATTTGATTCTACATATTAAAACAAGATTCTTTAAGATTTTTTTTTTTTTTTGTAAGTGAGTGTGAGTATCTGTATTACTAAGAAAAGATAATATAAAAAAAAGGGAGACTCCCTAGTCTGCCATATCGGAAACCAACCCAGGGTTTCTAGAGTTGTGTTTTTTGAGATAGCACAGGGTTATGGATGGACCACCACATTGGGAAATCGGTCCAGTCCCTTCATATCCAGTTTGACAAACTAATTCTAACAAAACCAAAAAAGCACAAGACACCAATTCAGAATGACCCATTAAAATTCCTGGTCATTTGCTGCCTGGCTTTATTCCAGGATTATAAGATTCTTCTTTTCATCCTATGCCTTGTCCTTGCTCTCCCCCTTCTGGGCCCCCGTATGGGTCTTCCTGATCCAGGCTGGTGCTCCATTCCCATCAGCAGGTGTGATATCTATATGGTGGACATAGCGCAAGTATAAGTGTAATTGGGTAGCCATTAACTCCAGCTTCTCCTGCTGATTCTTCTGGGCCTCTGTAATTCATTTTGTAGTAGAGTCCAGAGTGCTGAGGCGACTCAGGATTTCTTTTAGCACTTGTTTATGGGCCTTGTTACCCTTCCGACTGGTAGCTTTCTTTTCTATGCTCACTTTTCCTATTAGCATATTTGTCCTCCATGCCATCTCTACCATCTTGTGGTAGAGTGTTTCCCTGGCCCGTGTGGTCCCTGGGTCCATTATCCAGTCCTCTTCCTGGTTTAGCTCCTTCCAGGCTTTTCCCTTGCACTTGGCAGTGATTTCCTTCTCCCATCTGGTGATGGTCACTTTACCTTTCGGGTCAACCAACACCTGGAAGGTACCCTTGGCATCTCGGGCTGCTTGCTCCATCCTTGAAACATTCCTGTGGCCTATAGGGTTATCGTCCCTCTAGGTGTTTCTTTTGATGTGCGTTTTCTTCATACGCACCATCTTGGCTGGTTTGTGGTGGTTCTCTTCCCGATTTCTCCTCTTGTTCCTTTCTACCACTGCGAACCTTCTTGTCAGACCCTTGTTTTTGTGGTGGCTTCTTCTGTTTTGCTTAGTCCTACTACCTCTATTCCTAGTGCTTCACCTCTTATGGACATTCTCCTATTGAGGGCTTGTCCTTGCAATCATGGTATGCCCGTAGAATTGGTCCTTCCCATCCTTTTTCTCTGTCTCCGTATGTGTGATAATGATAGTCCGATCATTATCCCTACGTCGTCGCTCACCCCTGCTCATTGTGTAACCACCTTTTCTCTTTTCCGTACCTTTTCTTAGAGGGGGAGTGACCCTATTGGCACGTGGTAACCTATTTGGTCCTATGTCACTCATGGCCTGCTGAGTCTCATTCGTACTTTCCCCTGTGCTAACCTTGCACTTAATCCTACTGATATGACCTTGAGGTTGTACCTCCATCTGTTGTGTGGTCTGATCCCTCTCTATCCCTAGGAATTGGGTGTTTCCCATGAATATTCTGCTTGGATTCGTTGTGCCCAACTACTTGCCTTTCACCGCTCCTCTTGATGTGACCTTCCGTACTTGATCTTCCTTCACGATATTTTGTCGCTAGATGTGTGTAGTCTGTTATGAATTGACCATTTGGGATGTTTCTCCAAGGGGTGTCTAACTTTGATCCTTCATTGCTAACCCCTTCATTGGCTATTTGATCCACCAGGCTATTCACTGACCTGCATACCCAACACAAATCCATAGTGTTCATCTTTTGCAGATGTCCCTGGATTTTTTGCAGGGAGTGTGCCAAGCGCCAATGTCTCTGGAATTTTCCCACCTTGGTGCCATTTTGGAGTCTCTTCACCATGTTGATTACTAGAGTGGAGTCACCTTCCACGATAGTGTTTTTCATCCTTTCACATCTTAGAATATCAAGGCCAATCTCTAGGGCTACGAATTCCGCATCGATGTTAGTTGACTTTCCCATACTCGCGACATATAGCCGGATTATGTTTCTGCCAGTATCCCTGATAACCCCACCCAACATAGTTACCAACTTAATGAGAATTGTGACCTCAAAACGAGAACTCTGGACCAAAAACCCATATTTTTGCATAAAAAAAAATCAAAATTAACCACCAAATCAAAAAGTGGTGCTACTGGTAGCACCATTTTTTTAAACGGGGTTAAAATTACAACATTTTTCAAACATTGCCTTCAAAACTTAGACAATAGCTTAGAAAAACCTTAAAATTAGCACCTAAAAACAAAAAATATGTTTTTGATTTTTTTTTTCTTTTCAAAACGTTAAATTTTGAGATCATTTGAAATCATATTTTTATCACTTGGTACCATTAAAACCAAAACCTCAAAATCAACCATCAAATTGAAAAGTACTGCTTCCGGTAGCACCCATTCTAAAATTGGGGTATTAAAATGACACATTTTTATAATGTGGTAAAAGAACTCATCATCATTGTAAACAAAATCATAAAAACAACCCTTAAATGTTTACTTTTTAAATGTTATCATCATGCAAAGGACAAGGTAATACATAATGCCATGAGAATATCATAATATACTTTAAAAATTCAATGTCATTTTTTAATAATTTTTTCATTTTAACAATAAAAATGTAAATACAAGTTACATTGAATGAAACATAAATAGTTTCTTAAAAGTATTGTTATATTGACCATATTCAAAACATATGAGCTAAGAAATTTTAAATGTAAATGTTTCACTGCCTTTATCTTCGCTTAGATGCTGGAGAAAAAATGGATTGCACTTACCTAAATTATGTTCTCTAAATTTGATCATAAATTTATATCATGTTCACCAAAATTTTATATAAAATGAGCTTCAGATTCTAGGCCGAGTAAATTTTTATATAAAATGATCTTCAGAAATCTATGCAGCTAGATATTTGGTATCCGCGTCCCTGACACTCTTTGATTACATTAAAAAAAAATCGATTCCCTATCATCAAGTGAAATGCTTTCAATGTGATCTCCTAAAAGTTAAAGCTAACCTAACATTCATTTATGTCAATTGTTTTGTTGACAAATTGTGTCTTAAAAGTAACCATGAAGTACTTGTAATTGTTAAATATTATTTTTTCATTTGAAATGAACCTTAAATNAAAAATTCAATGTCATTTTTTAATAATTTTTTCATTTTAACAATAAAAATGTAAATACAAGTTACATTGAATGAAACATAAATAGTTTCTTAAAAGTATTGTTATATTGACCATATTCAAAACATATGAGCTAAGAAATTTTAAATGTAAATGTTTCACTGCCTTTATCTTCGCTTAGATGCTGGAGAAAAAATGGATTGCACTTACCTAAATTATGTTCTCTAAATTTGATCATAAATTTATATCATGTTCACCAAAATTTTATATAAAATGAGCTTCAGATTCTAGGCCGAGTAAATTTTTATATAAAATGATCTTCAGAAATCTATGCAGCTAGATATTTGGTATCCGCGTCCCTGACACTCTTTGATTACATTAAAAAAAAATCGATTCCCTATCATCAAGTGAAATGCTTTCAATGTGATCTCCTAAAAGTTAAAGCTAACCTAACATTCATTTATGTCAATTGTTTTGTTGACAAATTGTGTCTTAAAAGTAACCATGAAGTACTTGTAATTGTTAAATATTATTTTTTCATTTGAAATGAACCTTAAATATTATATGCTTTTAAGATGAAAGCACAATGAAATCTTCTTGTTATATGCTTTTTAAGATGAAATTATGAAAAACATCAAACTTTTATTAATATTGTTCTTTTGATTACATTGTGCTTTCCATATGAAATTTATACCAATAGTTTTGTGTAAAAATTGTATGTTAAAACAAGTAAAGGATAAAGAACACTCATTTATGTTATCCATGTCAATATGAAATTTATATCAAAAAATTGTATGTTAAAACAAGTAAAGTAATGTAAAAATATGAAATTTATACCAATTGTTTTGTGTAAAAATTTATGTTAAAACAAGTAAAGGATAAAGAATACTCATTTATGTTATTCATGTCAATTGTTGTGGACAAATTGAAAAAAACAAAATATCAAAGGCGTTCATTTATGTCAATTGTTGTATTTAAAACGTTAAAGAAAGCAAAGTAAAAACCTTATTTTGTGTAAAAAATTATCTTAAAACAAGTAAAAGGATAAATAACACTCATTTACGCTATTCATGCCAATTGTTGTGGACAAATTGAAAAAAAAAAAGTATCAAAGACTTTCATTTAGTTCAATTGTTGTATTTAAAACCTTAAATGAAGCAAAGTAAAAACCTTAAATGAAGCAAAGAATTATTTAAGAAATCAAAGAATAAAGTACATTAGGTATTTAAAACTATTAAGAAATCAAAGAATAAAGTACATTAGGTATTTATAACTATTAAGAAAGCAAAGAATAAAGTATATTAGATTATGTCATTTACTCCGATTGTTTGGCGAACAAATTGAAGTTAAAAAACTTTGAAACAAATACATTCCTTTATGTCATTTATGCCGATTGTTTTGTGGAAAAATGGTATCTTTTCAAGGAAACAAAGAATCAAAGATATTTGATTAAGAAAGCACTAATTTGTCAATTATTGTGGCAAGTTGTCTAAACTAGACGAAATAACTGAGGCACTTCTCACTTCTATCACGATGAATTTAGGGTTTCATAGGACGAAAGGACTTACATGTAATGCATATACATAGACTGGAGTGAGAAATGTTTGGAGGCACTATATAGAGTGAAGGTTCAAAGGAGGAATAAAATCTTTGTTTATAATTGTGTGAAATATTTGGACTGTATTTTGAAATGGGTTTATTTGATAAATTTTCCCATGGAAGCCAACGTATTATGTAGTTTCTCATCGTCAATTTGGCTTGTTGGTTTGGATGGTTTTTTGAAATTGCTTTAGCACAAGCAGATTTGTTTGCAAAGGCATTTGAATCTCTTGAGTTTCCTCTTGAAGCAGTTACTTGTTTAGTTAATGTACTAATTTTTAGCACAAGTCTGATGAGGGGAAGTCTTGATCTCGAGAATGGTGCCAGGGAAGTTTTGGCTACTCTCACAGATCCCAAAATGAAGAATATAAATGGGATTGATGGAAATGGGTTGACCACATGTACAGAAGAAGCTACAGGGATTGCCTCTGTTGAAGGAGGTGGTCTACAGACTGTTACTACAGAAGAGCAAGTTACATAAACTGTTTCTACAGAAGAGGCAACCAGAGAGACTGCTTCTAGAGAAGAAAAAGGTCTAAAGGTTGCTTCTGTTGTAATGCTGGCAAATGGCGCACCAAATTCTTCTGTAAAGCAATTCATGAAATCCAATGCCCATGTCCATGGGACTGTGCCTTAGCCGCGGGGGGGCTGGGGTGATGTCGGGCATCGCCAACCTCCATGGCCAAGCCCCAAGCACAACAAAGAACAACCAGTGATGTTTGAGTATCCAGGACATTGGCTTTTGTGCAAAGAGTTCCTGCATTCGTACACTGGAATCAATATGAACAACTACAACACTAGCGACAATGCACAGGGAACAAACATCGTCGATCCAAATCTCCTTTCTTTTGATGATGATCTAGATTTCCCAAGAAAACACAACTGCTTCGACCCAAATTTAGTCGAACAGTACATTTGTCATGGGCCGATTTGCATTCTTGCAAACCCTTCAGAACCCGATGTATGAACCAATATGATGAATATGGTGAATTCTTCTGGTAGTGTTGGTAGCATCTTATGTCACAACGTTTTTAACTGAAATGGTCATGATGATTAGGTTTGGGAAAATAATGATGGACTATTTGAGCATCTATGTCATAGGCACAGTTTTGTTACATTGATAAACCCAAATTTGTGACATAGCACTCCATATTTAAGAGGTCCGTTGTGATTCTCTTACCTTGAGACTGGCGATGCCCGACATCGCCCTATCCCCCCTGCAGCTAAGGCACAGTCCCATGGGACCGTGCCTTAGCTGTGGGGGCGCTGGGGCGATGCCGGGCATCGCCAGCCTCCATGGCCAAGCCCTGGGCGCAACAAAAAATAGTAGAAATCTTATATGGCATATAGAAAATCTAATCCATTCCATTGACGCATAGAAAATAGTAGAAATCTTATAAGGTATATAGAAAAGAGTAGAAAAGTATGGTAATTGAAAGAATAGAAGGAAAATAAACTATAATTCAAACATGGAAAAAGATTGAACATGGATCCCTATATGGTTCATCACAAGAAAACTCACTTGTACTTCCATCTATGAATGTCCTATCTGCAAAAACAATAAAGTTAAAACACTAAGGTATTGGAGCTTGAAATTTAAATTTAAACAAAAAATTATTGGAGCTTCAAATTTAAACTTAAACAAAAAAATATGTATTGTTCAAGAATCAAGATTAAATAGACTATTTGGATCCCCTCTAAAATTTTATGTTAATTCCTATAGAAAATGGTTTCTAGTTCAATATTTCTTTCTATGACTAGTTCTGAATCATGAGTAATATGAGACTATTGTAAGAACTCGAAATTGTTTGTATTTATTTATGCTT
>SNQJ01S0022481.1:45563-56644 GCA_010110895.2 Picea sitchensis
ATCTGGGGAGATTGGTATGTGTCCGCACTCACGAATTTATCCATAAACAATGAGTCTAGGCCTCGTAGTGTTATTATTACTTTGAACAGGAAATTGTACAAGATACCCGAGGCAGTCCCACCTAGTGCTATTTCCTTGATCTCTGCTAAGCAATGCAGGAAGGTCATCTCTCAGATGGGGAAGTTTGTCTTCTTCATGATTCACTCTCAGAATAAGTGAAAGATTGCAACCACATCCAGGGTCTCTGCAGCCGACCTCTCCACACATCAAAAGCAAGAAGATAAGGTCATGGAAGAATACTCAGATATCTTCTCCTCACCTATAGGGGTACCTCTGCACTACCAGGTCAAGCACCCCATCGATCTGACCCCCGACGCACCGCTGCCCAATGGGCCAATCTATCGTCACTCTTTGTTAGAGAATGAAGAGATCAAATGATAGATCCAAGAACTGCTCCACAAGGGGCACATCCTCCCCATCTCATCACCTTGCGGGAGCCCAATCGTGCTGGTACAGAAGAAAGATGGAACCTGACGACTCTGTATTGATTACCAGGCTTTGAGTAAAATCACTATCAGAAACCAGTACCTAATTCCCCGGATCAATGACCTCCTTGATCAACTCATGGGGGCCAAATACTTCAGTAAGATTGATCTGAAGTCTGGCTACCACCAATTCCCGATAGAATAAACAGATGTATGGAAGACCACCTTCAAGTCAAAGGAAGGAATTTTTGAATGGTTGGTCATGCCCTTTGGTTTGAAAATGCTCCAACCACTTTCATGAGGATGATGGACGATATCCTGTGACCATTAACCAATAATTTTGTAGTGGTGTATCTAGATGACATTCTAATTTACAGCAATACTTGGGCCAAACACTTGTAGCATATTCAGCAGGTTCTGCACACCTTGCGGCATCACAAGCTATACGCCAACCTTGAAAAATGATCCTTCATCATGGAAAGGGTCCATTACCTGGGATACATCATTGATCAACATGGAATACATATGGATCTAGCCAATATCCAAGTCATCCGTGACTGGCCAGACCCAACAACACTTACTGAGCTTTGGAGCTTCTTGGGACTTGCTAATTTCTACCGCAGGTTCATGTTAGGTTTCTCCCATAGTTCATGGGTCCTGAGACAAATAAACAGGGGTGGTGGTAAGATGAAATTTGTGTGGGGTCGGTCCCAACAACAAGCGTTCGATGATTTGAAGAAACGCTTGTGCTCAGCCCCAGTACTTTCACTACCAGACGTACAACATCCCTTTGAGATTGAGACAGATGCTTTAGACTATGCCGTGGGCACCGTTCGCACTTAGCATGGTCACCCTATGGCATATCATAGTGAGACACTGTTAGATACTATTCATAAGTACCCTACTTACGACAAATAAATGTACTCCATTGTGTAAGCATGCTTCCAGTGGAGACATTACATTCTTGGGAAGGAGAGAGTCATCCACACTGATCATAAGCCACTGTAGTTCATGCAGACACAGGAAAAATTGCAGAATGACTGCCATCAAAAGTGGTCCACATACTTGCAACAATTCCACCTCAACATCAAGTATAAAATAGGAAGCACCAATCACGTTGCTGATTGCCTCAGTAGATCGCTAGTCGCGACACTCACCATGGTGCTAGACTCTTGCGGCCATGAGACATCTGGATGGCCCCAACTCTATGAGACAGACCCTGACGTCACCACCACCAACCAAATGTTTGGTGCAAATGAAGTTGTCGATAATTTCCATCTTCAAGATGGGTTGTTGTTTCGTCTAGGCCATATATGTGTTCCATCAAGTGAGCGAGAAAAGATGATCTGGGAAGCCCACTACAGTCGGGTGGCAAGACACTTCAGCATCAAAAAGACAATGGCGATGCTACAAAAACATTTATACTGGCCAAAACTTTGACAGGAGGTTGGGAAGTATATCAGGTCCTGCATTGCCTACGCTATTCCCAAACCGACCACTAAGAAATAGGGCCTGTACATCCCTCTTCCTACTCCTGACAGGCCATGGGAATCCATCTCAATGGACTACATGTCAGGCCTCCCATCCACCAAGCGGGGAAATGACTGTGTTTTTGTGGTTGTTGATTGCTTTTCTAAGATGGCGATTTTGGTTGCCTGCAAGAAGAGCATCACAGCAAAGACCACTGCCAAGCTCTTCTTTGAACGATTCTAGGTACATTTTGGAATCCCACAAACCATTGTCTCAGATCGGGATATTCAATTTCTCAGCACATTCCGGTCGAGCCTCTGGTCACTATTGGACACCAAGCTAACCAAATCCATGGCCTTCCACCCCCAGACAGATGGCCAAACTGAGGTTATAAATCGAATGATTTTGCATATCCTTCGCATGTATAATTCAAAGCACCCTCGCACATGGGATGAGAGCCTTCCCTATCTCCAACATAGCTACAATTGAGCCTTGCATAGCTCAACTGGCCACAACCCCTTTCAAGTGGGGTTGATATTCCAACCATTGGGTCCCATAGATGTTGCACTTCCCCTTGCGGTCACCTCGACTGACTCATTTATTGCTCCAACTGAAGTTGACAAAGCCACTCGGTTCATTGAGCGGATATATCACATATTCCAATAGGTTTAGGATATCCTACATAAGTCTAATGAAAAGTACAAACAACGCCATGATCAACATCGGGTGCCGCATAAGTTTCAGGTGGGAGACAAAGTTTGGTTGCACTTATAGAAAGAATGCCTTACAAAACCCCATAGGAAGCTTTGCCCACTCCGTTATGGACCGTACACTATCACCAAGGCCATGGGGGATAATTCTTTTGAGCTCAACATTCCTCCTTTCCTTGGCCTGCACCCAGTGTTCAACGTGGATCTCCTTCGCCCTTATTTCCCACCATTATTGGACACCTCAGAAGTAGCAGAACAACTGACATCAACAGAGCTCAACCCCGAATGCATACAACAAGCATCCAATGATCAGATTGTGGATAGACATATCAAGGGCACTCGACAACAAAGGATCCAACTTCATGGAGTCGTCAAAGCAGGGCAGCTCCTGCACCAAGGCAAGTGGCTCACTCGAGGCCAAATTCAGCAGAAATTTCCTCATCTAACGGGGGACCTCAATGAAATGGAGACCATTTATTACTAAAGAGGGAGGATTTATCCATATGGATATCGATGGCCACCCACCTTTTCCAACTGGCTCAAAACAGTTTTTTGACAATTTTGGCAATTTACTATTTTTAGCAGTTTTAACTTTCGGGGCCATTTTGAGGGACTAAATGAAGGTTTTTTGGTATCGAGATCCTCAGTGATAATAGAAGGAATGATTGAGCCCCCAAAATGAATCTCCTCGATGATACGTTTCCAATGGGCTATCACACACCTAAAATGAAGATCGTATGCAAAAGTTACGACCCCGGGAAGTTGATGTACTAACTTACCCAAACGGGGCCCACATGACTTTTGGCGCTTTATCTCCTAGGGTTAGGTTTTTGGATCTAGGGTTTTTGACATTCTTAATTATTGTAAAAAGGCCTTCAAAGCCTCATTGTAACCTGCTTCTTGAAAATGCGTGCTTTCGTCACATCTCTTCTCAGAGATAAGCTGCCACCATTCCATAAAGCTTGTTTCCGCTGCATTTTACAGTTTCAGCTTATTTCATTATTGAATAGAAAACCTGTTTACTGTATCTTTGTTATTTTGTGTTAAGAACCTATTAATAATCTGTATTCATTTCGTTCTACTCATAAAATACGGATCAACATCACTATTGTTAAGAAGAATGAACAAAACACTCATATTAAACTATCTTATTTTATTTTTTCAAAAAAGAAGATTCTAGTGATTTGATTCTACATATTAAAATAAGATTCTTTAAGTTGATTAGGATTGGTGCTTCTTTTTATTTTAAACATAGTATTCACCAACTACCATGGACATGATATGCCTGAGTCTACTACCACCTTGGATCAACTAGCACCAAACATTAGACAACTCGATAAACAAATATTGTTAGACTATTTCATTTTATGTTTTAATATTTCATCAATACTTTAATGAATTCGGGTCTGTTCCTATACATGGATAGGGATGAATTAGGGCCTATCCCTGTACAGGGACAGACCTGAATTCAGACCTGTCCATGTATAAGGACATAGACGAATTCGACCCTGTCCATATATTTAATTTCCACTTTTACCTTAAATTTATATATAATTAATTTCCACTTTTATCATAAAGGCTTAAACACTTCATTATTATTATTTTTATTATTTTTTATAATTCATTATAAACCCTACCTTAAATCATGAAGAGAACTAGTGGAATCTAGACAAATCATTTTAGTAAAAAAGATATCATAGAGGAGAAAAACAAAAATTAGGACAAATCAATAGGGAAAAAATTAAAATTACAACAAATCAAGTTAAAAAAAAAGGGTTAAAATTACAACACAAAATGACAAAACGAGACAAACAATTACTTTAGTCCTTGCAATGTAAAAGAAAAATTACTAATAATAACAATAATAAACTTTTCCATTACAAAGATTTTAGACCGAATATGTGTGCACTTTTTAAAGGATCTGAGTTTATGAAAATTTTCCAAGCATACCTCATTGATTCCAAAGGCACTTGCTCTCCATAAACTATTGTCTTATTCAGATCATCATTAAAAGAGATGTATGTGGACATTACAACTCACCAATCCATTATAAAGATGACAAGGTAGTATATTTATCATAGCCATTCCTATATTATAAATGTATTTCACGTATCTATTCAGTATTGTCAGTCAACTTACATGGTCATCATCATTTTAGGCAACTAAATGACAACATTTCTTTCATCCACATATTTAAATCTTCAATGCCCATCTGGAAAACACCAGAGGTCCCTTGTCAGGGAAAAGCCCAAATTTGTCCCTACCCATGTATAGGGACATGCCTGATTTTAATATTCAACCCCAATTTAATATTTTATGTGGACATGACCGAATTCGGGCTTGTCCATGTATATGGATAGGGTTGAATTTAGGCATGTCCTTGTATAGGAATATGCCTGAATTTGAACCTGTCCATGTACAGGGACAAGCTCGATTTTAATATTCAACCCCAATTTATAATTTCACAATAATCTATATTTACTTTTTAAATTTTTCCCGAATTTCAACTTTGCTTCAAAATGGTTTTGGTTTTATCAATAACAATGAGCTTACACAACAAGGGTATGTAGTCTCAAATATTTTTATCTTACATAATTCTTGCATAGATTTAAATTTTCTTGATAGGGACTACTACCATGCAACACTTGCAATTGTTTTATTTTATTTTGATGTATACTTTTATAATAGTTTTACAGTTTGTGTTTTAGGAGGTTTACATGGCTGAATTTGACCCTATCCATGTACAGGGACAGGCCCGAGTTTGAGCATGTTCGGGCCTATCCTTGTACATGGACATGGATGAATTTGGGCCTTTCCCTGTAGATGGACATGGTTGAATTCGGGCTTGTTCCATATAGGGGCAAACTTGATTTCGTTGTTGCTGGTTCAGGTAAATATATCGCTTTCCTAGTTAAATATTTTTTTATTTATTTATAGTTTGCGTTTTAGGAGGTTGATAGGGACAAATTTGACCTTGTTCATGTATAGGGACATGACCGAATACATGCAATATCTTGTATTAATTACTTTAATGACTTCAAAATTATTCTCTTACTTTCAATTTTCTATGTATTCGTTTGTGAAAATATAGAAACCACTCATATAATTAATTTTGGTGTGGGTTTTTGGTTTTTGGTTTATTTTGTTTCTTGGTTAAGTACCGAGCCAGGATAATGTGTGATCGACTTCTCTCCTGGGATGGTCCATGAGACATAGGAGTAGTTAAGAAGGGCATGATCACATCATTGATCTTCCTCGTATGCTGGGATGATAAAATCTTATAAGTAAATATCATGAGAATCATCTGGACATTATGCCATTAAATAATAACTTACATTATTAACTTTGTCTTGAAACCACTCTTTCTTGAGTTACGCCCCCCTTGATTGTTGTGTGGGTTTTTGGTTTTGTTCTTTGATTCTTCCTAAAGAAATTTAACCGTCTCGACTTTGGATCCCCTCTCCTTGACTTGTTTTTTTCTTGTTGATTTTTATGATTTAACAATTAATATTTTGTGTTATAAAATATTATTTGTTTAAATTATTTAATTATTTAATTGAGTGTTTGTGACCCCTCTAGGATAGTTATTCTTGGTGTATTAAGCCACTGTGGGCTTACCTCTCCAACCTATTGTTGTCACTGAACCCTAAGGGTCTTTTACATCTTGTCGCATGTCTCTTCTTGGTTGTTGTTTGGGTTTCTGGTTCTCCTTGCTGGTGTTGCCCTCCTCATATCCTTGCTAATGCCACCCTTTGTATGTTCTCGCTGTCCTCTTTTATTTTTGGTGCCACCTGCGTATGTTGTTGGTTAGTCTTTTGATATTTTACCCTAAAAGTTCTTCTTGAAAATTTGTTCCAAGTGTCATGATGAGATCTTCCCTGAGGGTTTGATCAATGATCCCTTGAAACTTTTTCTAAGCATATATCTAAGAGGATAGAAACAACATATCATGTAATATTATTTCTTGTTTTAGTTAAGTAAATGTTTTGTCAATGATTGTTTTTAGGCTATTAGATTATGGATCAAAATTTTTAATGTCTTGCTAGTTGTAACGTACAAGTATCTAATGTTTAGAAATTAAAATAATTTTTTTTTTTTTTTATCTAGATATATTTTTTGCCCTTAAATTTTAATGTATGTTACACATAGAGTATCTTAAAAATTACCTTCTATAATTTACAAAAATATTGATTATCTTCTACATGTTACATTTTTTTATATTTAAATATTTTCATGCTCATTATATATAACATCATAGTAAAAAATATAGTTGTTCTATTTTTTTCAATATATATCTTTGATGCTTTGAAGTTGTTATAAATGCTTAAACGCATTCAAGTTGTTTTATACATTTTATATTTTCATTTTATGTTTCTATAACTTATGAACTTTCATATTCATGAATTTTCAAAGGATAGATATCTAGGTGATATGTCGAGACAAGAGTCTCCAAAAATTCATCGCAAACTCTCTAGGATATCCAATGAAGGAAGAAGAGGAACCCCTTCTTTGATCGAGACTCTGAGTGATCAACGACAATCTAGTCAGAGGAGGAGATTATCAAATGAATATGTGAATAGATCATCCTGACAGTGTGCTCACTATGGATGCAACATTTTTAGATAGATTGCACATTAATACTCCAACACCGGAGAATGTAGGGAATACATCACGACAATAAAATATGTTTGGTATTATTTATTTATTTTTTTTTATTTTTTTTGTTTATTTATGTTTATGATATATATATATGTTTTTATTTTTTATTTATTTTTATGTTAAATTATGTTTCTGTTAAATGTTGTAATTACTTTCAAATTTGTATGTGTAGAGGATGAGTTTAATGCGATGGAAGACAATGAAAGAGAGATTGGGTATCATGAAAATTCCAATTTTGGTGAAGAGGGTGAAGGTGGATTCAGGGGGTGTTATCTAGAAACAAAAGATTATACGCCTACGTCCACTTATCCCTCAGATGTTGGTGATGAGCTTCCTTGGGAAGGGTTTAATGAAGAAATGACCATCAAATGATGGTCAAGTGTTAAAAGAAGGATGCAAAAGGATTTGAGGACCTTGGATCGCCCTTGAGAGAGTAAGTAAAGCATGTAGATTGTTTTGCATTCATTGCATAACTTTATGGATGCATATCAAAGGATGGGGCCAACAAACGATAGTTTTATCGATTTGATGAGGAGACAAAAGTCGGAGGTGATGGGCCCAGATAAATGGGATGTAGTAAAAAATAGAGTTTTAAAAGAAGATGCAATTTCTATGTTCAATTTCAAAGAAGGTCCAAAGCGAAAGATGTTGAAGGTGAAATATTTTAAGCACCCCAACATAGCAGGACATCTTTATAATAGATTTTTGGCAGCATATGAGAAGTTTCTGTGGAATGATGAGGTTCCACATTACTTTGCTAGACACTTTTATGCAGATTTTTTCATGGACATGCACCCTGATTATACCATCCTATCGTCCAATTATTATGGGGCTGGTAAATGACGAACATATGATCGGAAAGGAGAATATCGAAATACAACATTGCAGAGGCCTCTACGACCTTTAGTATCTTGTCTAACATGGACATTTTCCTCACATTCAGAGTTGCAAGCTACATCAGATGTTGGCAAGGTGGCTAGGAATACAATCGGGGAAAATTTGGAATCAATTTTTTATGGTGTTGATGTTGGTTTGAACCATCAAAGAGTGGAAGCCAATTCTCGAGCCAATTTTGTTTACAAAATAGATGAGGAGATAGATACCATGCCAGTAGAAGATCTTAAGGAATATGATCTGTAATGGTTGGAAGGTGTTAATTTAGTGATGAACCGAACATTGGATTGGTATGTGTTATAGTTGGTAAATTTTTGATGCATTTGAGGATAGTTTAATTGTAGTTCTATATCTAGATACATATCATTGTATCTTTAGAAATAATTGAGTTGTTATCGTCATTAATTGGAGTTTGGTCATATGTTAAATGAATCTCTAGTAAATAGGAGACTTGATTCCACAAGTTTAAATTTGGATGGGTTGAATCATGTATGTATTTTTTAATATCCACATATGAGCACTTTATTTGTCCAATATCCATTCTTTTGAATAATCAACAACATAAAATTTATATTTTTGTATAAATGTGAACACATTGAATCCTAGATTTAGTTCTTTGTTGTGTTGTTCGCAGATCCCTATTCCATATCCTACTACTTGGGCAAGCTTGTCCCAATTCTCATTGGGAGAGTTTGAAGAGGGTGGGATTTCACAAGCATCATTACATGTTGAAAACAAATTTAGTTATATATCAAAATTGCAATGTCATTTAAATTATTAATTTAAAATAAAAATGTCTTAAACAATATATAATTTATTGAATCTTAGGGTATGGTGGGTATAATTTATTGATATTCAGGTTGGCACATCACAGGTATTACATGTTTCAAAATTAAAAGCTACAATTTAATGTGTTAAAATCATTTAAATTTAATTTTAAAATGTAAAAATTTGAAATGTGTTATAGGGCAATGTGGAGAAGAGAGTGCCTGAGAGTGTCCTTGAACAAAATGTGGAGAAGGGAGTGTGTGATATTGGGATTGAGGAGGATACATCCATACCTGGGAAGGATGTGTCTATTCAAGATGATTCTTAAATGTATGTACATTGCACATTAGTGAGTTTTAATTTGTTTTTATGTTGGGCCTTTTATATATAAGTGTTCAAGCTTATTTTTGTTGAATATGCTATTTTTTTTTTACTTTTTTCAAATTTTTGTTTGATCAACTTTTTAGTTTAGCCTTTCCTATTCATAGGGTTACTCAACTAGTGTCTATATAACTTTTCAATGCTTTGATCAATTATTTTGAAATATATAGAACTACTATATATAAGCTCATCGTTGTCTAAAATGGTACATTCAATCTTATTTATGTTTAGATCATGATATAGACCTAATTTTTAACTTGAGCATTTGATTATTTGAGAACATACTCTATCCCACATAAGAAAAGGGGAAGTTTCTAAATTTTCTTCGATTGCATTCCTTGCCCTCTTGTCCAAGAATGGCGTAATATGGAGATTTGTGTTTTCTGCATACAACAAAGTGAATTCCTTCTTGGGGTATTGTCAAACTCTTAACTAATTTCTTACTAACCACAAAAATCAACATTTGTAGATTTACAAATAAGCTATGTACGTGCATGATCTCACTTATGTTTAGATCATGACAAAGGTATATTTAAAAGAGCATTATATTATATGTAATATGAATAAATCCCATGTATAAATATGAAATATTTAAATGGTTTTTGAAGAATGGCTTATGTGTAGATTTGTGTTTTCTGCATGTACATGAAAGATTATATGAGAACATTTATTCCACCATAGAAAGAGTAGATAAGTATTTTCTCGAAGAATGGCTTTTAATATGGATATTTTTGAACTTTCATAGATATAATCAATTTATTGGAAGAATGGCTTAATATGGAGAGTTGTGAGTCCTTTAATTTGAAAGGGAATTCAAGGGAATTTGATTATATAAGAATATTTATTCCACTACATAAGAGGAGATAATTATTTTACTGATGAGTAAATAAGGTCACTTGGCATAAGAACTTCACTTGAAGGATGTGGGACTTTATCCATGAGGAGATAAGTATTTTATTGAAAGAATGTCTTAATATGGATATTTGTGAACTTTCTTCATACACAACTGAATTTATTTTTAGGGTATTATCTAACTCTGAACACTAAAATTGATTACCAAGAACAAAATTTTTCTCTTTAAAAATTTGCTAGATAAGATTTTACATTGTTTAGATCATGTATGCTTAATATGGAGAGTAACTATTTTGGAAGTTTTGGAACTTCATGATTTAAGTTTGGTTTAAAAAAAGTATAATAAAAAGAGAGCAATAATCTTAAATCTATGGAACTCCGGTTGGTATGTTATTATTTCTTATTGCCTATTTAATATTTAGTTAAATATCTTTAAAATATTTGATAATAAAGTGTATATGCTAATATGTGTTATTGGTTTTTCTTTTTATTGTTTTTTATTGTTACAGATGTTTACATTATATTTGGTGGAAATGATCATGTTGGAAGATGGAACTTAACTCTTTTAGTATGTATGGCAATTTTTCTTTAATCACAACTTGTTTTATTTATCTAAAATGATATGTATACATTTTATTTTAAATTTGTATATATATTTTATTTTAAATTTTAAAATTTTAAATTTGACAAATGTTTTCTTTTGCAGGTATGAAGTGATCTATATTAAAGAGATGGATTAGAGTCCATAATTTTGGAGTTAAATGTTATAATCAAGTCTCTTAGTTTTTTTTATTAGCCTAAAATGATTGTGGAACCTATGTATTTGGCGGTGTAACTATGCAAACTTTCATTATATATATAT
>SNQJ01S0022481.1:56676-70408 GCA_010110895.2 Picea sitchensis
TGATGGTGGAATATATTTTTAATTGTTCATTTATAAACAATCAATAACATATAATTTCAATTTTTACAATTTGGTGAAATAATAATTTATGTTTTATGATACTGTGCTGAAATTAAATATGTTTTATTTCATTTTATTTATAAACATCATTGTACAATTAGATATTATTTTTGGGATTAACTGCGTAGTGTAAGTCATTAATCTATGACCCATATTCATGAGTATTAGTCTCAACTGACCAATAATTCTCATTATTTGAATAGTCCACTTAGCACTCATTGCATCGGGTGATGCTCACAGGGGTGAAGAAATCATTGAGTGCTAAGTGGACTATTCAAATCATGAGAATTATTGGTCAGTTGAGACTAATACTCATGAATATGGGTCATAGATTAATGACTTACACTATGAAGTTAATCCCAAAAATAATATCTAATATCTTGCACTGCGGAAGCCCTTGTATACTTAAATCATTGTACTATGTCAAGAACAACTTATAATTTCAATTTTGTTTGATTTGCAAATATGGTTGAATAGTCAAACATATCATAAAATTATAGTTTTTACAACTTATAATTTCAATTTTGTTTGATTCGGAAATATGGTTGAAAATAGTCAAACAAATCATCAAATTATATTTTCCCACTTTGGATCCCCTTACCCCAAATGACACTTAGAGATGAGAGTTGAGGACTAGAGGGTTGCTCAAGTTAGGTTTCAGACTTCTCAATTGCCTCCTATTAATAATATTAGAATGGCAAAAATAAAAAACAATATTGTATATTAAAAATATGTGAGAGCTTCTTATGAGAGTGAAAACATAAAAATAAAGTCTGAGTCCATGGTGATGAAAAGTTAGTATTAGACTACCAAGGTAAAATCTTTAGAGGTAAATAAAAGATTGTTAGAAAATAAGCCAATGTCAACAAGGACAGACCCACAAGAAACTGTAGAAGCTATCTTTATGTTATAAGAGGAGCAGGAAAAGCTTAGCTTCATTCCTATGGTTAAAGTTTCAATTTTTAGCATGAAAATGACCATTTGAAGTGTTTATGGTTTCAAGACCAAAGGAAGGGAAAAAATAAAAAGATACTTTAGCCCCAGTGAGGAAGGTGGAGGCAGGTAATTATTGAATGAACGAAGGAAGGTACTTAAATAAACAAATCATCAAATTATAGTTTCTACAACTTATAATTTCACTTTTGTTTGATTTGCAAATTTATGGTATAAAATAGTCAAACAAATCATCAAATTATAGTTTATATTTCTATTTGTAGATATTTTTAAAAATTGAAGGGTTCATAGGGTTTATAGGGTTGAAGGGTTGTAGATATTTAAATATTTGATAGTCGTCAGAGCATTGACAATTTTCATTGGGTGATATGGATTTTATTCCATTCCATTCAAGTGATAATCAATTGAATTTAATAATACTTTTGTAAATTTAATCATATTGATCATCGCATCAATCTATGACCCTCCTTTATTTTGATAGGGCGTAGATTTCTATCAATCCAAAATTTTGTAAAAACCCTTAACTCAAAATTGAAAATTCACAATGAAATGACAAAACATAACTAAATTGGTTATGATCATCCTTGGTTTCTTTAATGGAAATTCACAATGAAATGACAGTTTAGAACTAAACTGGTTATGTTCATCCTTGGTTTCTTTTCGAGCTTTCAATATATTTATTCAATAAATGTGAAATAAAAATATACTTTGAAATAAAAATATATTGATATAAATTGTTTATGTACCTAAAAGGGAAGAAAAGGGATGATGGATTATCAATCCTCTGCACATTGGAAGTATTCACTAGTGCCATTAATACGACACCTATGATTTTTTTTCAATATCACTAAATAACTTTCTGTTAAAAATTTTGCAGGTATAGCAATGCACCATCCACAATACAATGTCTACATTGAGTAAACTTCAAACTTTGTTATCATGTCACAAATTACATTCTTTTTCAACTTATGTTTTTTCAATCAAAATTAATGAAAACTATGTTTAAAATGTGTTCTAGGTAACATCATACACATTTGTCAAGTAGCTCATAATTTCAATTTTGTTGGATTTGCTTCAAGATATTGAAATCTAAATGCACATTACAAAGCAATTTAATATATCAACACTTTTGGAATCAAAATTCACAATTTCGTAATTCAAATTGATACTTTTTAGGATGTCTTTAAATTTTTTAATTAGGATTTTAATGATATACACTACCTTGAATTCTCAATATACTCCAATTTCAATTAAAAAAATGAAAATCTAAATGCAACAAACCAAGTCTTAGTAGACGGTGTTATTTTTTATTTTTTGTTATCAGGGCACACAATCAAATTATTTTTCAACTTAAGATTTTTCAATCAAACTTAATGAAAACTATGTTTAATTTGTAGAATATAAGTAGTGTTAGGTTCATCATACATATTTTCCAAGTAGCTCATAATTTCAATTTTGTTTGAGTTGCTTCAAGATATTGAAATCTAAATGCACATTGCAACAATTTAATATATCAACACTTTTGGACTCAAAATTCACAATTTCATAATTAAAATTGATACTTTTTAATATGTCTTTAAAATTTTTAATTAGGATGTTAATCATACACTACCTTGAATTCTCAATATAACCCAAACTCAATTAAAAAAGTGAAAATCTAAATGCAACAAACCAAGCCTTAGTAGATGGTGTTATTTTTTATTTGTAGAATGATCTTATTCCTAGAGATATTCATATAGAGGTGTATAATTTTATGAAAGGTACTACATTTAGTGAATTTTTTTCTAAGCCATCAATAGTCCCTTATAATGACATGGAAATGGATCCTAGTTTTGATATGAAGTTATCCTCTTCATATGAAAAAGCATTTCAATCATTGCAAATATTGAACGCAAATCCTTTATGTAGTAAATTGGTTATGCATTAACGGATTTGCGTATATGATGGATAATTTGTAGGATTAGTATAATCACTCAAAGTATAGGTCATTTTAGGTTCCCTATACAATCTATAGGTTCTTCACTCAAATTGTAAATAAGGCTTGGTAAACTTTATAATTCATCAAAAATATTCATAAATGATTCTAGAATGGAACATGAAAGTAAACTAAACCAAATGATTCTAGAATCCTATATATTCATAAATACGTGCACTTTCAATGCAAAATATTAAATTCTGGAATGTACATGTCACTTCTTTAAAGAAATTGTAATGGTATGCCATCATCAATTATTCGTTCATGATCAACTTTGGACATTTTCCATTTTCCAACTTTTTATTTTCTTGATTGAACTTCTATTAAATTTATGACATCTGAATGGTAGTCTTGAAAGTGAACATGAGTATTGGTTTGATGGGTTTCTTGAAAAAAATAAATCATTTCAATATGATGGATCCTCTTTCATATATAAAACCGTTATCATCAAAATCTTCTAATAACCTCATCTTTTGTTCTGTACATTGCATCAAATAATATTTCAAATTTTCAGTGCTGTCTACAGGTGCAACCATGAAAAATACATCTCCTGCAAATAATTCGATATGTTCCAACAAGTAGTTCGTGTTAGATTATCACACAAGTACATCTACAAGTTGTTTAAATATTTAAACATAAAAATTACCTTCTCTAACAACATCAAAAACTTTATCGCCATCAACTAACACTACAGTTTCATTTGATTCCATATCCTCTGAGCTTGCAAGTGGTATTTTACCTTTTATATAAGTTTGGTATGTCTACAAGATTTAACATATTCCACATTTTCATTTTTGCAAATCTCTATGGATTATGTGTCCTATATGAAAACTGAAAAAAAAAAAAAATGTTTCTTCTATCAAATGCAAACACATTTTGATAACGTTTTGTTTTAACTGAATTTACTTTTCGTGTCCCATGTATTGTACCAGATTCATTTGGGATTGATCTATTTACATCTTGGATTCCAACAAACCAAAAAAACCTGCACAAGACAAGAACTTGTTAACTTGAAATCTACCAAGAAAATGACTGAATATCATATAAATTTGAACACGTAAATAAAAATGTCTTGTGTACATGTATATATGTACACACCTGCGCACATATCTTGATGAATTATTTTCATGGATTAGCGCCAATTTTTACCATTCCACAACTTGATTAGCAGATTCAAATCGATTGGCATGAGGGTTCATCTGATACCTTCAAAGTTCTCATTTTACACATGCACCTACACTGTCATGCTCTCCTTTTCCACGACCAATGTAAAAAACAATCCAACAATGTGTAATGTTTAATTTGTTATGAATATGAAACAACCAATAGAGGATAATGTGCTAGGAGGGCACACCACGATAACTCACATACTCAGGGGAGAACCTCAAGGTTACTGAATACCTTGGAGGAAAATTTGCGTAGAAGGAAGCATAGAACGTAATTGCTGAAAATTATGTGGAGTTATGCTAGGAGGGAATTAAGTAGGTGTGAAGTTTGCACATAACCAACACGTTCTAGAGTGTTGCAGGAATTGAGGAAAACCCAAAGTTACTGAACACTCTGAGGGAAGAAATCTTTGCAAGTGTGCATTGAGCGGGAGGTAGGAGTTTCCTTGGAAAGCCTGAAGGATTTCAGGAATTCAAAAGTAATACTTGCACAAGGAGTGCACCAGGCCAACACTTAGGTAGGTGTTGCGAGAATCCATCTGAAGGATTAATCAGACACAAGGAGTGCACCAAAGGGAAATTCATTTCGTCATAAAAGCTCGGGAGTAGGAGCATCGAGTTGCCAGGAGGGAACCAAAATGTCCATAGAAGGACACAGAATGACGGAGAGCGTTAAAGGTTCGAGCTGAGAAAAAGATCAGAAGAGTTAGCACCACCACCCACAGAGTTCTTGGAAGGAGTGCAAGAGGTTGAGAGAAGTCCAAGTCTCGGACATCGATAAAAGTGCTAAGTGTGGACATGAGTAAGGTCTTTCCCAAGTCCCAAATCCAAGTAAAGGTGCCCATCTTCAGAAGGAGACATGTGGTGAAAGATCAAGAGGGCTAAGAATTAGATTTCCAAAAGGTTTGTGTGGAGCAAGGAGAAATCTTCGCGAAGTCGCAAAGAGTGGAGTGAAACTGGACTATCATATCCAAAAGGACACGTGGAGAAGGTCCATGCATTTTGGAGAAGTGGTTCTCTAGAAGAAAGGAGAGACTCCCGAAGGCCAGAGTCTAAATAGATCACAGTTGTTTATCTAAGTAAGTGGTGGGGACCATGGATCCTCGCACCCAGTTGTGTTCACCGATTTGGAGTTTGGGGAAATGGGGGTTGGTTATAGTGAAAAGGCTGAAGCCCAAAGTCGAAGTGGATTTCAGGGTGTAGCCTTGGGATACTACCCGAGGTCATATGATCAAAGGGGCCAAGAAAAGAGAGCTAGTGCCAGTTGTTTAAATTTCTTCAAAGGGGCCAAGAAGAGAGCTGCATGGTTGATAGGACCTGCACTTTGGAGGAAGATGGACATGTGAAAATAAAATAGGGTTCCATCAAGGAGCCAAAGAGTCGATTTGACTTAGAGAATTGAAGAATCCTAGACCGGAAGGTCTAGCAGCCNGGGGGGGTCTGCACTAGAAGTGGTATTAGAGCTGAAGATCGCCCATAGAAAGAAGGTGAAGAGAGACAGAATGTGATGCTCCGTAGAGACTCTTTCTAGGTGTGCAACAGATGGTAAAAAATGAGGTGGGTTGTAGGTGAAGAAATATGGTTACTGAAGGCCATAAACACAGCGAGGGGAAGATTGACCGCTGAAGACTAAAGAGGAAATTGAAAAGGAACTCAGTTAAATCCGAGCAGAGATGGAGAAGCTAGAATTGAATATGCAGTAGGAGGAAAATGTACACTGGAAGTACGAATGACCTCTAAAAAGGAAAGTCGAATGGCCTATTCAGAAGTTGTTGTCCAGAAGGAAACAACAAGTGTTAAAAATGTGGTTGAGGCATGTTGAGAACCTCAATGATGAGGGAAAGAGATCTAGCATAGGTCTCATATATTTCCAGTTGGGAAATGAGAAGGGAGCAATTGATCTCATAAATTTCTAGGAGAGCATAGGAGACATCCCAAATTGCCAGGTGTTCAAGGGATAAGAAATGGCCTCAACTGAGAGTTCATGTCAGCAAGGAGTGTTGACAGTTGGAAAATAGGTGGAAGAAAGGCCTCATCCATATGAATATTCATGTGAAGTTGCAATCCACATGAATGAAGATGATGATAATTTAACAACTTATGTCACAGAGGAGGAAGATCATAGGAGTTATCTGATCATTGGGGGAATCGAATTATTCCTGCCAAGCCACCAAGGAGAGGCTAGCATATGTGTTGTGGATGTAGTAGTAGAAGGACAACAAGTTGAAACTTTTATGGAGGAGAAGGAGAAGATACTGAAGTCTTCCCCAACAACAGAAAAATAGAAACACACCATTGGGGTTCTCACTCAGTGGGAAACTCAGTTGAAGATGTTGGAGGATTGGTTGGACAATCCAAAACTAGAAAATGGCTGCCAGGAGATAGCCAAGCCAGAGGAAACGAACCAACGTGAGGAGTAGTTGGAGGAAGCTAGAATGGAACCAACACAAGAGAAGTTGATAGGAGTTAGTCTGCCAGAGGAGATAGCTAAGCAAAAACTCAGTAAGGAGCTTGCGGAGTTGGAGTCTATAACAGAGTGGCTAGTCAACATCACCAAAGATGGAGGTGGCATGGGGGACCAGGTTGGTCTACTCATCGACTGACACGAGGAGTTGCAGTCGAATAGAATGGATAAGGAAATCCAGGCAACAGAGCAGCTAGAAGAATCCATAGAAGAGATAAGGAGGTTGATGGTGAAGTTGGTGAAAGAAGCTATCAGCAGAGAGAAGATGAATAGAGGAAGACTTGCACGAGTAGCAGGGAAGAAGCAACAGTAGAAGCAACAAAGTAGAGGAGCAGGAGGACATCTCCAAGAGAAATTTTGGGATCCAAGTGGATTTCAACAAAGCCGGCAAGCTCATGAGTAGGAGCTTATGATTTTTTTTAGAAGTGGAGTATGATGCAAGAGCATCGCTCCACATCATCACACGCCAACTATCTAGCACATTGGTGTGCATTCAAATAAGGGAGAGGCATCAACACTCTCATTTTACCCTCAAAATGTAAATGTAATTAAGGCAATTGGATGCTGTCAGGCTGGAAGAGCTAAGCCATGATTTCGCACAAGCTTTAGATGAGGTCACCTTAAGTGGCTGACAGTAGGAGGGATCTACACCCAATTTAGGCTATATTTACACTCATTGTAATCTACCTCATTAGATAGGCATTTTGAATGGTGATTAGACACCAGTAGTGTAGCTTGGAGGGAAATCTAGTCGAGCCCCTCATGTATAAATCTTTGTATTGATTTCCCAATAGAGGTTGTTGACACTCATGCTGGTTGTATTTATAGAGAGGAGAGTCGAGAGTCAAGACTTAGTTGCATTCCAGACTCATACATTGTAATTAGTATTCAGATTAATACAAAAAAATAGTTTTTCCTGCCTATGATTTTTCTGTGTGTGTTTATATGATTTTAACGAATGTTATCGGTGTGTATATGAATGTTTACACTGTATATGTGTATTCCATAGTTCATCTGCAATGATAAAGATGGAATCCTCTATTTGTGAGTTAGCTGGATATTTTTGGGTTCTTTAGGCTAAGTGAAAGGAGTACGTGACAGAGTGTTGAAACTCTGTAAGCCAATGATAATTCACATACTCAAAGGAGATCCTCAAGGTTACTGAATACCTTGGAGGAAAATCTGTGCAGAAGGAAGCATAGAACATAATTGTTGGAGATTCTATGGAGTTCTACCAGGAGGGCATTGAGCAGGTGTGAAGTGTGCACATAACCAACACATTCTAGAGTGTTGGGGGAATTGAGGAAAACCCAGAGTTTCTAAACACTCTGAGGGAAGAAATATCTACAAGTGTGTATTGAGCGGGAGGTAGGAGTTTCCTTGGAAAACTTGAAGGATTTAAGGAATTTAGAAGTAAGACCTGTGCAAGGAGTTCACTAGGATAAAAGTTAGGTAGGTTTTTGAAAGAAGCCATCTGAAGATTTAATCAAACACAAGGAGTTATCCAAAGGGAAAGTCATTTCGTCATAAAATCTCGAGAGTAGGAGCATTAAGTTTCCAGGAGGGCACCATAAGGTCCGTAGAAGGACACAAAAATATCGAGAACCTTAAAGGTTCAAGCCGAGAAAAATCTCAGAAGACTTAGTGCCATTTTCCATAGAGTTCCTTCAAGGAGTACAAGAGGTTGAGAGAAGTCCAAGTCTTGGACAACAAGAAAAGTGCTAAGTGTGCATAGGAGTAAGGGATTTCCAAAGTCCCGAAGCTAAGTAAAGTCGCCCATCATCAGGAGGAGACATGTGGCGAAAGATTAGTAGGTTCAGGAATTAGAGTTCCAGAAGGTTTGCATGGAGCAAGGATAAATATTCATGAAGTCACGAAGGTAGGAGTGAAGCTGGACGGTCATATCTAGAAGAAAATGTGGAGGAGGTCCACGCATTTCAGAGAAGTGGTGCTCCAGAAGAAAGGGGAGAGTAGAGAGGAGAGACTCCCGAAGGCCGAAGTCTGAATAGATCACAATAGTTTATTTAAGGAAGTGGCAGGGAGCGTGGATCCTCGCGCCCAATTGTGTTCATCGATTCAGAGTTCATGGAAATAGGGGTTGGTTGTAGTGAAAAGGATGAATCACGAAGATGAAGCACCTTTCAGTGTGTAGCCCCAGGACACTGCCCGAGTTCATATGATCAAAGGGGCCTAGAAGAGAGAGCTAGCGCCAGTTGTTTAAATTTATTCAAAGGGGCTAAGAAGAGAGCCTCGGGGTTGATAGGACCCACACTTTGGAGGAAGAGGGACCTATGAAAATCAAAGAGGGTTCCAGCAAGGAGCCGAAGATTCGNACCATCTTTTAATGAATCATAAAATTTATCAAAACAATGTTGTACATAATGTGTATCGTGTGCTCGATCATCACTTATATAAAAGTGATATTCTTTAATAACATGACAATTGTCATTGGTGCTTTCTATGTTATGAAGACTCTTTTGAGCATGTCTATATAGAACGTGGACAAATATAGTGATTTTATCAGAATGATAATACACTCTGTATTTCTTTTTGTGCAACGAATGGGTAATTCTCTGCAAAATCAACTACAAACAAAATTGTCCCTGGTGGAAAAACTTCACTAGATTGTTTGAATTGTAGGTATTTCTATCGATCTCTATGTGAATGCTTGGTTTATTTATAAATTTATTTCTCAAACTTCTTCGAAAAATCTATCACACATATTTTATCTACTTTATAATCAATCCTTTTAGAAATAAAATTTGAAGAATGTGGAGTCGTGCTACTGATATATTCATATCTCTTCCAATTGACTATTATATTAGAAAATGATTGACCATTCATATCAATAGGATACTTTGAGTGAAACAAACTTAGATCTCCACAACGATCACATTTCTTTCCACCAACACATTATTTTTGGTAAAATAATTCATCACCTTCTCTTTCACATAGAATTTTAGATATAAAATAATAAATCTTACCAAAATCAAGAAAAGTGTTGTAATATAACTCAAATTCAAAATTATAATGACATCAACAAGTGTCACGAATAATGATGGGTCTAACAATCCATGGTCTTTGTTACACAAATGTATTCATGAAAATTTTAACTTATTTGTGCTCTTCTTTGAACTTATTGAACAATTCTATTTGTGTCATTGGAAATATATGTTTTGGATGTTCTTCATATTATTTTCGTGCTATTATTCATCGCAACACATCCCTTGTATGTGGTGAAATGAAATATTATGTCAACCAAAAATTACAGGCCGATTCTTTAACATTTTATGAAAGTCTATCTGTAACAACCTCCTCGTTACGACAACACCTCTGATAACAGGTGCAATTTTTTTGTTTTTTTTTGTTTAAGGTGTGTGTGCGCGGGTAGAAGTAACAGACACACTTGACTCTACGTTTCCACTCCACAACCAACAAGATGAAACCACGAAGTTCATCACAAGAAGACTGAAGGCACACAATGAATAAATACAAGCAATATAGGACCATAGACATAAGGCGCACAACGCAAACATTTAACGACATACTAGGTTATGCACAGTACGAACACAGAGGGAAGAATCCATAGTAGTAGATCTTACTATTTCTGCATAGGAAAGCAGGGCGTTTAATCTTAGTTCGCTACTCCAGAGAGAGAGAAGGTCAGATAGGCTCCTGGCCGACTATTCAGGTAGAAACTAGTAATCTCCGTCAGGTGTGTCGCAAGAGTGGAAACCCGCCTTTAAAGGGCCCGAGGCTCTTGATATGGCACTGGATTCCTTACAGGAAATAATCATACACACAGAAATATCTCCTAAGGTTACTTGGGGGTGTCTACATCCCACCTGACACACAGTCCCAACACACGGAAGGTTTATCAACCAAGTACGAATTTATCTAAAGGAACAACACCCTCATTACCGACTCAGAAAATCTCTTGTACTTAATCAAGGTTATTACACCACAAATGTTTATTAATAACAATAAAAGTTACAATAACTCTGCCATGAAATATTAAACACCTTACATTTATATTACGTATCCGGGCCATGATATACAATTTCGATACCTCTTATATGCTACAACCATAAAGTTACGATGACCTTACATGATAAAAACATTTCAAATAACTATGAGGATCTCACAATTCGAGGATCATAAAATTTCAATAATAATGCAATATTAACAACGACATTCTTTTCTGTAAGTTATCTACTCAACACTACACTCTATAGTATGTTGCAAAACAATACTCTTACATATTCCAGAATCAATATGAAACCATCGCATTACCGTTACATATCCCCTTAACATTATAAAATACAGTCTACATACATACCGAATACCATATCCATTTACATGATTACCGTATCAATTTACATTACTCAAAACAGTATAATGTTAGTAACCTTTCCACCCAAATGACAACACCCTTACCCTATTGTCAAAATATAGAATTAACATCATATTTGTTATTAACCTCATATTTAAACATAACCATGTAACACCCTAATTAAAAATGACAACATATAAAATGACAATATTAAAATGACAATATTTAAAAAGGACCATATATAAAAATAACAATATTAAAAAAAATGGCAATATCTAAAAATAACAACATTTGAGAAGACAATACGTAAAGAAATAACATCATATGTATAATTATCGGTGACACTAAACCTACAAAAATACTACCCTATAGTAACGACGACGTGACATTTATCGCAACATTACATGACCTTAAACTCCCACCACCAAATTGCCTTGAAGAATGGACTTTCTATAAATGATAACATTAACAATTCTAACGCAACAAAAGCATGAGTATAGGTGGCCATTCCAGTTAGCCCAGTAAGGAAGGGAATCGGCAACCACTAAAATTTTATAAATCTGAAGACTATGAAAAACAATTATATATGAAAAAGACTCCTGGCTGTCTTTCATTACCAGCCACCAATGCTTTAAAGACAAACGTAGGCAGTTAAGGCGAGAGGTAATAAGGTGCAGAGGTTTTTATTACCAACATGTTAGGGCACATAGGTATTACGGCAAAGCGGTAATAGCCACACGCCATAAATGTGGACGCAGCAACTGAAAATCAATGCAGGAAGGGTTATCCTAGAATGCAGACCCCCCAAAAAAACATAGGGATCCTCAAGGGAATAGAGAAAATGATTTTAAGGACAGAAAGCCAATACACTCCACGAAATTACAACATCAACAAAGCTCATGGATTAAAACGGAAAGCTCATGGTGATATACAGAACGCCAGCACAAAATGCTCACAGGCAGAGGAAAACGCCCACGGAAATGAATTCTCCCACCGAGGATGAATGTGCCCATAGAGAAAACAAACGCCCACAGAGAGATGGGAACGCCCAATAGAAACAAACGCCCCCGCAGAGATTAGAACGCCCACAGTCACAAATAATGCCCACATTAAATCAACGCCGACAAAAACACAATGCCCACAGGAAGATATAACACCCATCGAATGTAAATGCACCATCAAAAGGTGAAAATGCCATGGCTGAAAGGTCAATGCCTAGCCTTCACGTTGGCTAAATCACAGAGATTGCAGCGATGCTACGGAGTGCAACTAACATATTGTAACTGGTTTTAAAAAAACAAAAAGGCAACCTCGCCCTTGCACATTCATGGAGGAACAACAAAATGCAGGAGGACAAACTTCACAGCAAAAACCAATGCTAAGCTCACCCGAGGAAGAATTTACACAGCAAAGTCATGGGTTAACGTAGGGAAGGGGCAGAACGGGATCACCCCTTTTTCTTTTATCTATTTAAAATAGAGGCAAATAAAACTTTGTTTACAGAGGCATTGAACATCAGTAACCAATTCATTCTGTGAGGTTCTCAACAACTATTAGTTACAATTATTTACCCCCTCCAAAACCCTAGATATAAATCTGTACATGATTTCCCTCACAATACTTATCACAAGAGAACTTTTAGATAAAAATAACAGTTGCAGCAGCTACGCTTATAGTGCCGAGTAGAAAAACATGACAGCCACTAAATCTAATCACCACCAATATTTTGATTCAGCATATATCATAGTGCATCCTATTCTACCAATTTAAAAACAAACCATACCGTTGCCTTAACTCCCGCCTCGAACGATGACCACGCTCCGTGCCACTCCTGATCCATGCCGCTCCTGCTCGCCGACCGTAGAGACTACACCGGTACCTCCTAGCCAAACTCTAGGGGTACTCTGCTTCCCCCTTAGCCCCTCGAGCTGCAAAGGGGCCACACAAATCCAGAAGGTATGCCTAGCTTCCCAGCTCGCCCCCGCAAGGCTGAGCTACCACTCCAATACAAGCTGAGAAATTCCCAACTCCTCACAAGAAATCAGTCCAGTCACAATTCGGCAGCATAACAATACCTAACAACCCGATCCCCTTTTCCCCTCATCCCCCTTTCTTTTATAGAGTTTTGAGCCCCACATTTATTTTTAAGTTTTAAAGAAAACCCTCCAAAAATTCTCCATTGTACAAGTGTCATTCATCCCCCACGTTTCTCCAAAATTAATTTCTTTAACTTATTAATTGTCTATGTTTCCCTTTTTTTTTTTACTTAGTTTCCCCATTTTTTTTATTAATCCCTTCTTTAAAACCAAAAAGGTAAATGCGCTAATGCATCTTTTTATTTTATTTTTAAATTCATACTTTTTATACTCCCACTCGTTAAATAATTTTATTACTATTGGTTTAGTCTGAGTTTATGTCTGAGTTTTAAGGAAAATAGTTTAGTCCCTTAAGCATTCAATTTATTCACTATAGGTTATGCGTTCTGTCAATCAAAACTATGGCTTTCGGTATTCGTTTACTTATGAATTAGTTTAATTTTTGAAAAACTATTGCGTTCATATGGGAGTTATGCTTTAAAAGTTTTTATAAGGTTATGTAATTGACAGAAATCGAGTTTTCATAAAATTTATGCTTTCAAATGTGTTAATGAACTCTCATTGAAAGTTGTGTTTAAAGAAGGAGATGCCTTCAAAGAAATTTATTGTCTGAGTTAACTAAAACTGTAATTTATGTATATTTATATTTTTAAGAAAGGTTATGTTTCAATTTGAATAAAAGTT
>SNQJ01S0022481.1:98648-112689 GCA_010110895.2 Picea sitchensis
TCACCATGGTTAACTACATGCATGTCAGATCCATTGGAGACCCAGTTGAGATAACAGGTGAAAGGGACAGTTTGGCTATCAGTTGTGATTTGATCACACATGCAGTGGATATGCTTATGAGCATGTGCAAACTAGGCAATTTGTATTCCAATTGTGAGAATTCTAATTGCAAGGATTTGTGCAGAGGAGGCAAGCTGTCTGAACACAGGAATTGGCACATGTATTTGTTGATTTGTGTATGAAAGTGTGAGATGATTGTATTGCACTGAGAGCTCTTGGATTAGAGTTTTGTATGATATTGTTTCATGATTCATGATATACATAATATATGATAGTGGGGTTTTAGCTTTATGATTTCCTGGAAAAACTTATGTGTTATGTGTTCTTGATATTTCACTTTGTGATTGTGGTTGTGATCATGGTTTAATTTTGCACAAGAATAATAGTAGAAGTGATTCTGTATTTAACAGTGGAGTATAATTGTTAGATCAGGAGAATCCCAGGAAATACTTAATTTGTATTGAAATTTCTACATGATGTATCAGGTGCTAGACATAGCTAAGGTATTTTTTTGGCGAGATAGTGATATTGCATGGAGTGCCTAAGAGGGTCATATCCGATAAGGGATTTGGTGATTGCAATACTATTTGGACTAGTTCCCAAGAGTCCTTGGGAACACCACTAAAATTTAGTGCAACATGTCACCCTGAGATAGACAGGCTGACCGAAGGAACGAACCAAATTTTGGAGGGTTATGTTACGTATGTATGTGTTGGACCAACATAAATGTTGGGAATATTTCTTACTGCTTGCCGAGTTTGTGTGCAACAACAACCATCAAGGTATCATTATGATGGCACCGTTGAGTTTCTCTATGGGCGACCATGTCGAACGCCTTTGAGCTGGGATCGAATCAAGGATGGGGTCCTGGTAGGACCAGAAGTGATCCAGGAATTGTAAGAACAAATGAAAACAATAATAAAAAGGATTAAAGAAGTGAAATATTGACATAAGAGTTATGTAGATGTGCATCGCGTTGACCGTTATGAAGTTGTCCTATCGACTAGCCATGCCTCATTCTTGAGGAAAATGCACGATTTTTATTTGTATTTGTTTCACGACATTATGTTAGTGATCCTATGCATGTGATTGACTTGAGTTCCTTGCAAGTGTCGGATGAGGGTGTGCTCACGACGGAGCCAATCCACATTCTGGACCGTCGCATTCGACAACTACGACGTCGAAAAATCAATCAGGTCAAGGTATATTGGGACAAGTATAGTCCACACTCTTCTACCTGGGAGGAAACATATGATATGCATCAATAGTTTCCATTTTTGTTGGATAGCTAGACATTTATATATTGTCAGATACTTTATTTCCGCACTTGTATACTGTGAAACTCGGGACGAAGTTTAAAACAAGAGGGGGTGTGTGTAACATCCCTCTCTTGCACACACCTGATGTGACTTATTCTTTGAGGACACTTGTGTGCAAGTGATCCAGTTCATTTTATGATTGTTTACTTCGCTTATGGATTCTGATGGTGAGATTATGGATTATGATGTTATGTTAGGTTATTTATGTATAGACATGTGTTATTGACTGGTTTCTCCTAAGTGTGTAGGTCTCTTGATAGATTGAGGATGTTGATGGCATTGATGGACCTCCTTAGACTCCAGATCAAGTCAGGGAGTGGACTGTATATGGTTTGAGTATTTATGTTATTGCATATGTGACAAATGACTGGGTATATTATGATGTTGTTTATGGTTCATTGACATGTTTCGTTGATGGATGCAGGATGATGATTGCTTGCTAATAATACTCACATTTGGAGTAAAGGGGACATGCACAACAACCAAATATATTGAGGTAGAGGTGTGGAAGCAACCTTACCACAACCTACTAGCACTCCCACTGTGGCTCGAGATGTAGGTTAATGATTACCTAGTTCAAGAGATCCATGATGTCGTGAGGGTAGACTGAGAAAGTCGCTCAAAAATATTCTAAGGGGCGCACAATAAGGAAGGGTTCTTATTCCTTACAGGCCCTTAGTCTCCCACAAGTTCGCGTGATGGAGTATTGACTCCAAGGGTTGGACAGCTATCAAAATCAGTCAAAAGGCGAGTGGCACCCTTGGAGCACGTAGTGCGTCTTGAAGGGAATGTCGCATAAATGAAACATGCATAAAGGCGTGTGGCACCCTTGGAGCACGTAGTGTGTCTTGAAGGGCACATCATGGTTTTAACACTAGTGAGTCAATGAACCTAGGTACCTAGAAAACAATATTTCATTTTGACTTGGTCAACCTTAAATTAAATGTTGTATGAGTAAGGTTTAATAATTATAATTTGTTTTTTCCTTAAAAACAATTTTTCTAAGCCTAAATGAATTTAGAGCATAGGTATAATTGGGGTATAAGGACTAAAACTAATTAATAAATTAATAAAGGGGGGGGATGAAGAAAAAAAACAAATTTAAAAATTAAAGGAGAAAGAATTTATCAAAAAAATGTAATTGTTGTTTATGTGCAAAACCTGCTAAATTTGAACTTAGACTAAAAGGGGAAGTTAATTGCAAAAGGAATGTGGAATATAGAAGGAATCTAGTGTAGAGAGCTTTCCTAAAATGAACTCAACTAAGATTTAAGAAAGGCATCAGTCATTAAGGGATTGTGAGGGAATAAAGGAACATCGAGGAGCATTTTTAGGAACGCTTTTAGGTGGGTGAAGGAAAATGGCAAATAAGATAAATTAATTAAATGAAATTCTGGTGCAACTAAGGGATCGGATGACAAGTGTACGGGGGTGAATTTTTCCTATTAAAACTTTAATAAAAATCATTTAACATTCAAATCTATAAAAGAAATGGAAGAGAAGGGGAAGGGGGCATGTCTAATATGCGTTAGGTTATGCTGCTGGATTTTACTCTTGACTAATTTTTCTTGTGGGAGTTGGGATACCCAGCTCGAATAGAGAGTGGTAGCTCGACCTTGTGAGGTAAGTTGGGAGCTAGTTTTCTATGGTTTGTGTGCATGGACCCTTTGCAGCTCGGGGGTCTCAGGTGGAAGAAGAGTACCCCTAACATTGGTTGGGAGGTAACGATGAGGTCTCAGCGATTAGCAAGCAGGAGTTGGACAGAGCGCAATCGTAGGAGAACATATCGACTTTTGGTCGTCGGATATGGTATTCCTGTTGAAGATTTTAATTGTAGTAAGATTTAATTTATACATGTTGTTCATAGTATTAAGTGGAAGAATTCAATTCCATGAGATTCAAATTTTTTTATGTATTTCTACGGTATTCTGTTGATGTTTTCAATTGCATTAGGATTCCCATTTGTATAAGTATGGCTGGGGTAATTCTATTAAATTTTTAATTTTATGAGATTCAATTTATTTATGTAGTTGTGGTGATCCCGTCATTTGAATTTTTCACCTTTATGATTTCACCATACCTTTAAAATCCCTAGAAACCTTCAACAATTTTATGCATACTTTTGGTCTAGAAGTTGTTAAACCCTTTCTTATATGCATTTATCCTCTTTCTCAGTGATCAAATCTATTTCTTGAGAAGTATTATCTTAATCTCTCCATAGAAGGCGTTTTTACAGCTCGATCTGGTATTTCTCATATCTTTAGCTAAAAACCATGTTTAATTTAGCTTAGGTGATTGTATTCTGGTTCACGATGAAACCTTAGCATTTTAATGACACGAAAAACTTATTTCTTAAATCCTTGGTAATATTTGGTTAAATATAGCTCAGGGTTTACACCTGGGAAGAAAAACTGGCATTTCACTCTATAGCTGACCGAGTCGGCTCGTGTGACCATTTTCTACAGTTAAGGGAGATAACAATGATTTATTCATCCCTTAATCTCACCAATATAGCTAATTAGCAGCTGGAAGGACTGTTAAGATAAGGAGGGGATTCCTCCTAATCAACAGAGGCTTGTTTTTTTCGACACACAACTGGAGGATGGGCGAACCCTGGTCGATTATAACATTTAGAAGGAATCCGCTATCCACCTTGTCTTTTGTCCGTGTGGTGGGCTTGATATTGTGGGAATGAAATTTCACTTAATGTTGAAGCCTTCATATTTTATCGGTTTTAGGTGTTGGCTTTGTATTCTGTGTTGTTAGATATTCCATTACGCAGATATGGATTGTTGGCTATGTATTCTTTGTCATCGATGTTATGTGATTTATGCATTTTTACCTTGTGAGTAAATAGCTTATGAATGAATAAATCCACGTGTTCATTTATTCCATCTTTATCTCTGATCGTTTTCTGTCTGAATCAATTCCCCACACTGTATTTTATTCTCTTCATTCTACTTTCATTATATCTATGCATTTGATACAAAATCTTGCCCAAGAAATTGATTTATCCTTTCCTAGTTCCCCGTATCTCTCTACTTTCTTCTTTATGGAAAATGCATCTATGTTCCTTTATTACCGGGCAACATTTATTTTCTTTTCTTGAATGGCGGTTCACTGGGATTTTTTTGTTGAGTTTACTTAACTGTTAGCCTATTTTTTTCCCTACTCGAAAACCTTAGGTTAAGAGATGTCTCGGTCATAGCCCAGACTATCCGAGATAAGCTCAGGTTGGGCAGTTTTCATGCTCTCTTACTGTTTTTCAGTGATCCATATCCCTTGGAAACTGGTGTAAATCCCTTCATTTGGAAGGTTGGGTGTTGTAGTAATTTGAGGCTTGATCCCCGTCATCCTTTTCTATAGTCCATCTTTTGATCTTAGTGCCAAGAGGATGGGAGAAGTCCTTCATTGAAGTGGAATTACTTCAATTTCAGGACGAAAGGAAACTCATACAAGAATTTAGCATATTATAGATTATGTCAACAAGGAATGGGAGATTGGTAAGGCACAATTATGCATAACTTTTTGTGGAAGAAGTCTTCCCCAACAAGAACCAAACTCGTGTGACAACTGTATAAATAGAACCGATGTAATCGATGTGTTTTCAGTCTTGGATATGTTTAGGTACAATTATGCATAACTGCTTGTGGTAGCAGTGTTGCTGAACATGAATTAAGCTAGTGGCGCTATTCGACTAAACCTTTTTTGTACATTGTTTGTCTTTTTATATGTATCCAATGTAAACCATCTATAATTATTCAGTATTATAGTAAAATATGGAATTGTTTCTAGTTACTATAACTTGCATAGCGCATTCTATTGTAAATATTGTACTGCAAGTATTGTAGTCTTTGTTTGCTCTTAAGGTTCTCTCCATTCCTTATGTAAATCCCTCTTACTCACTCGCTACCTTTTTAGCTTGAAGATTCTAAGTATCATAGAATCTCTTTTTTCCTCTCGATTAGGTGATGATAGGTGAGAAGGATGATCTAGTTATGGTAGGTTATGTTAGAATGCTCCATGTTGGTAAGTGCATCAATTAAATGATGTATTCGTAGTGAATTTTGTAGCACCACAATTATTGATGACTAATTGTGCACCATGAATTTAAGGTGAAGTATGATTGGTTATGTGTTTAGAATTCTCGACACCATGAAACAAACTGACGAATACTCTTGCTCCATGTTAAAAAGGTTGATGTCTGTTGGTTAAAGAATTTTCTTACCCCTGCATCATGAAATTAAGTTGATGATAAATCTTGTGTCATGAAATTAATGCCTGATATATCATGAGCTATGTGATTGACTTACTCTTGCTCCCTTAAATTGTAGTTGTATGATGGAATTAATAAGTAGTTCCCTTTGGAACCATAATTATAGATGATGCATGATTGATTAAAACTAGATTACAGTACCGTCATGAATAACTTAGGTGTATGATCAATTGAATACTTGATTTCTGTTGCACCATGATTTAAGGGATAGTTTACTCTTGCACATTTAATGTCGAATGTCGATGAATGATTAAGTTTTATATTGTTGGCACCAACTGAATAATGTTAATGAGTGTTTCCTAAGTTCTTAGATTATATGTGAATGTTGTGTTGATGTCGATTATGTTTAAATTTGTAATCAGATCATGCACACACCTTGAGATAACAATGTAGATAATTGTATTTCGATGAATGATTTAAATGCATGCTTGGAAGTTAAGTAGATGTTGTTTGCACCTAAAAATTTAAATAAGTATATTATTGTGCCTCAACTTATGTCATTTCTAGATGGATTGAGTATGTACATTCTCTTGCGCCATGGAATTTTATATTACATGTGTTGGTTTATTAGAATGCTATAACGCCTTGATGATCGATGATGATGTGTTGATAATGTGTCATAAATGATTATTAATGATTTATATTGTTTCTTTAGTATATGCGAATGATGTGTCAATGATATCACTTTTTATTATGATGTGTTAATTTCCTAATTCAACAACAAACAAAAAAAATTATATGTCACTTTTGTTGTCGTAACGGTGAGGGCCATTACACATAGCCATTGAAAGTGAGCCACTACGTTTCATTTTTATTCAGCAAATAATTAATGCTATTCAATCTCTTCGAGATGAAATGAAATAAGTTGGCTTGAGGAATGAAGATTTTAATGAATCAAGGGTGGAAAAAATGTCAAAGGAACCTCAAGTACCATTAGGAGGATTGCTTGGAAAGGATCACTTTGAAGAACTTGCAAATATCAAAGACCCAATGGAAGAGAAAAATGACACAATGGAATCACATAATGATGTCCAAGAAAATGATGACGTGTCTCTTGACAATGATGAATTTGAGATATATGATATCCTTGATTATTTTTAAGATGCCCTTGAAAACAGTGCTCAATTTTGAAATTTTTTGATGAGTTGTAATTGTAATGTTTTGATTTTCAAATTTTCAAATAAGAATAAATATTTATGTGAATCAATATACTAGGGAAAATGACATTAAATATAGTCATTTTTTTACTACAAATCTAGAAATTATAGAAAAAATGTTAATTAAAAAAAATAGTTTTTTTATTCAATTATGTCCATAAAAATGCTTTATTTGACATGTTATTTTAAGTAGATAACTTCCAAAATGTATAGTTTTTTTTATTATATATGGATTTTAAATGTATATATTTTTGAAAAATATTTAAAAATAGTGTTATTTAGCTGCAATTGTTTCCTATGTATTGAAGTAAAGGTAAAAAAATGTGTTAAAAAAAATATTTTACACTATATTTAAAAAAGTATGGCTCTATAAATTAATTAAGGAAACATAATTGTATGATAAATCTTAAATTCAAAAATATATATGGTATAAAACATTTTTAACATTGAGAAAAACATGGAAAAATTATTAAAAACACCATAAAAAATAGCGATTTAGAAAAATTTGAAAATAGTTGAAAAAATAAATATTTAAAACAATGTGGATACATTATGGATAAGAATGTTTAAAATATCAAAAAAGCGAGTTTAAAAGGGAAGGGGTTGCTACCGATAGAAGAACTTTACAAAATGAGGTAAAAAATGTGACCCCCAAGAAAACAAGAACTCTATAAGGTTCACATTAAGCTGGTAACCTTATTATCATGGTACACGAGATCATTCATTTGTTTTGAAAAATATGATAAGTTTAATGTTTCCAGAAAAGGAAGCCTCAACTGCAACCTTGAATTCCAACTACTGGTGTTGGGAGCCCCGGGTTGGTTAGAAGCTAGAAAAATATATCCTTGATTGGATTGTTACTAGAACCATGTTTTGAGGAAGAGTTTGTTGACATGTCAGGGTTTTGATACAAACCATGAGATCTCTAGCTAAAAGGATGAAAAATTCAACCCACTAGGTTTTCATAAGACTGGACAAGGTTTTCCCTGGTCGACATCCCTTGCAAAGGGAAATACCATTGCACATGATTCCACTGACTCTTGAAGGTGTTTCCCCTGCTAGCATTTGTAATGAAGGGAAGGGTTTTCTCCCTAAACCACCATACAAAGTGAAAGAGTTCAATGTTGAAGGAATGTCATATGATTGATATCCTCCACCCATGGGACCAGTCTATGACTTAAAGGGATTAGGCCCAGAATATGGGAAAGACCCACTTTCGAGTGAAGGGAACAATGGAGGGATCTTCCCCCAAAACCAAGGAAAACCTTGCAAGGGAGTTGAAGAACTCTCTACCCCAAATTTATGGTTCTCAATGATTGGATGATAACTAGCGGGAGCATTGTGCATTCTATCGATGACATTCGAAACATAAAACCATTAGAAACCAATGATGACATATGAGTTACACTTGAACGATTAGTGGAATCAATAATCAGTGGCATAGAGATACTAACTGATGCATCTACCATGGATTGATCCACATTATTCATCTGGGTGGAAGAGTGAGGGGGTAAAATCACTCCCCCAGCTATATCCTAAGTGAGGGTTGAAGGGATCCTAGACCCTAACACATTCAAAGTGTTTTCCATAAAATCCCACCAATTAGGATGGTTATTAGTGATACCGAACACAAAGGTCAGAATATGCACTAAAACTGGATCATCTAGTCCAGTTAACAAAGATTTTCAAGGTCTAATGAATCCTTTGGCTTCGAGATATGAGATTCGTGTAACCTTCGGTTCAAAAAAATTCTATTCTATAGCCTCAATGTTGAAAATATCAACATGACCAGTGAGTACAAAAGCACCAGATTGGTCTATTTCACACCTCAAAGAAGGTGGTGGAGAATTTACTCTTATTGGCGAAAGGTCTTGAACCCTTCGAGACCGATGAGACACTTGGTTGGACACTTTAAATCAACAATTCAAAGTAGCTAATAACTAACTTGCTAAATCTGACTACGCACAAAGAGCACAACACTACAAAATTTTCCTAAGGAAACAACACAGACAAGCTACCTCTTCAATACCCAAATTAGGTGGATCGGGTCTCGAGATTGCAGTAGAAACAGTGACATGGGTTGATTAAGTCTCGTGACTAAAGAACAAAGGAGTGAGAAGTAGTTACCCCGATCTCCAATTACCATCCCTACTCGGTGAAATTAATCCTCTCTTCACATGGAACATTCTAGAGGTATTGATAGCGTGATACGACAACTCCCTTAGGTACCACTAGAACCCCCCCATAGTCACATATAACATACCTAGGAAAAAATATTATTGATACCAAATCGTATTCGATGTCCTAGGGGTGCATTCGACAGTTGAGAATGAACATGTGGGTAGAGTAATAACGCTCGAATCTCAAAAAGCGCTACCTCATAGGGAAGTGTATGAACAAAATAAACCCATGTATATGATATTTTCACTACACTTGGTGAAGTCTCGGAGGGGCGATATCCTCAAATCTTCCTCACGCGATCTCATTTTTAAATCCTCTGTTAGAGGAGGCTCCCAACTATACCTATACAAAAATTGTATTTTTCTCTCCCTAACTCAAACTCCTATGTTTTTTCGACTACCTTGGAGAGATATCTCTCCAATCCTAATTCAAGGCCATAAACCTAAAATGATTTGTATACCCTACAAAAAAGAGTCTAGTCACTTTTAGATTATGCATTAATTTTAATAGGTGTAGTTACTCAGAGGTTTATGGATGTGAAACTTAGTGATGCTTTGAGACTTTGTAGAAATTCAAACAACTTAAAAACACTATTTTTAATAAAAACAAACTTATTCTTCAATGGAAAATGGTATAAAGGAACTCTTCTAAATTCAAACTCTTTAACTTTTAAATGTAATGCAATCCTTTTCAATGAAAATAAGAAATGTGAGATTTTAATTTTAGATTAAAATGCATAATTCAACATGATATTTATTTGAATGCAATCCAAATGTCCAAAACAAACAAAACTAAATTTTCCTTTTCAAACGAAACTATGACCAAAACTGAGGAAAAACAAAAAATTTCAAAAATGTACGAATGCTCTTTGAAATAAATGCATGAAAGAAAACGAAATATTGTCAAAAATAATTTTGTTTTCAGTGATAAACAGGGGAAAAAAAAATAAATCTTCTTTTTAATTTTTCTCGTTTCTTAAAAAAAACAAAAAATGAAAAACTAGTCTAATTTTCCTTTCTTCAATGAAAAAAAAAGTACGAGCAGAGTAGATAGATAGAAAGGAATAAACCATCCTAATTCATACTATGAAGAGGGTTAACAAAACAAATATAGATATAAAAAATCAATAAAAGAACCTTCAGACTACCCAAATAAACTTGAAGCACAAAGCAAGGAAACTAATTTTTTTTCTTTTCTATGAAATAACATCTAACTTATTTGATTTATGTAACTAACAAAAAGAGAGAGAGAGTCACAGGACCCAGGAAGATTCCATAGAACCAATCCAAACACACCAGAAAGTTTGAGAAGAGTTAAAACTCTCACTCATGAGATGTACATTGTTTTATATAAGGTAGAAAAGAAAAACTATGTATGTACGTGACTGTCTGCACAATAAAGCATGAATATAACCGTAAAACTTCTAGAAAGGGATGAAATACAAATACAAAAGGATTGAAAAAGTATAAATAAGAATCAAAAGATTTAAACTACTAAGTCAAAAAAAAAATCCAGACAAATAGGAAAAACAAATACAAGCACCTAAAAATAACCCACAAAGACGATTATCCCTAGTATGGTCATTAGTTCTATTATGGGGAAATTCCCCTAAGGATATGGGTTAAATCCACAATAGAGCAAGGCCCTTTGAAAATCAAACTCAATCCCATAAAGTGGTTAAGAATAAAATAAATAATAAACTAATCCTTGCAAAGATAAATGAATACTTACCTTATATCCTATGTTTGATGTTGTTCCATCATTGAATCGTTCCTCCAAAACTGCAATCATTTCTCTGATTTCGTACACACAGAGACAAAGATGTTGCAAGAAGGAGGTATTTATCTGAATAACTGACTTTAAAGAAAATAAAAATTAAAACCAATTAGTATTCTAAATCCTTGTAAATTAAATGAAACATTATTTTAATAACAACTTATAATTGGATAGAAAAGAGTTCTTGTCATTAAATTAACGAAAAAAATAGGACTGTTACCCTACATTTGTTGGCGGAATTCCTCTAGAACTTGGATCCAAATTCCTCCACCCAGGATAATGAATATAGGTATCACCTTTGACTCCAATGCTAGTGTCGGCCCAAAGAAAACAAATGGGATTCTCCTTGACCAGATATAGATAACAATGGAAGGTTGGAAACATGGGCTTCTAGGTTTGAGAAAATGAATCAACATTGATTCAATAGTAAGGGAATAAGTGCTTGCAAATGGGATGACAAATTTACAACATTATCTTGCTCCAAATATTAACTCATTATTCTCCTCTAGCATTAGGCTCATTTTATACCTTCTCCAAGCGGTTGGAGTGGTTAAAAACGGTTGTGTACGATCAATAGGAGGTTAGGATCTGGGTAAACTCGTGAACCTCACCAAAAAATACATGAAATTAAATTGTTTTGAGAGAAATTAAGATTTACATGGCTTTCTAAGGGAAAAAACTCATATCAACACACCTTGCTAAACTGCGAGGGAACATACATGTCCAAAATAATATTTTTTGAAGAATCTATAGGAGGAAAGGGGGATTAATGTCTGCAAGTAGGAAAGGGAAAGGAAAAACATGTCATCGATGAATATGTGGTGGAAATTGATGCTATAAAAAGAATGAATACACCATCCACACAAATGAACATAAGATGTAGCATTGGAAAGTGTATACGGGAGAAAACCAAGTTAGAATATGAGGCCTATGGTCTACTCTCTTTTATTCAATTATGAAAATGTAATTATAAAGAAAGGGGAGCTCACTATGGATTTTCTTTAACACTGTGGCATATATTGTTGCTACAAAATATTCTTCCTCCTCTTTTATTCTCTCAAATCACACTCATATATATTCTACTCAACTATGGAATAAGTACAATACTAAAAGAATGGAATTCACATCCCTTCCTAGAAGCCCAATATTTAACATAGCTTGATAGTCATCTAGGGTTATGGTTTTTTCATGCCTCAACCCTCAATTAGTGTTAGGTTTTTTGTCTTCTAGAATCCTTTTTAAAGTCCACACATGGCTATCCCCAAATGTGTAAGTAATGGGGGTTTAAGTGGCATCCACTTAGTACCATGGTGGTCAACAAGGTAGGTCAACTTGTAGAAGGAATAACTTCCACATATGATCTTTGATTGAGGTGATTTTCACACTGTTGGAAAGGTCTTAGTGTGTAGAAAAATATCAAGGGCTTGGAAGCTATTCTCATAAATGATTGACACCAAAAAGTGTCATCTGGTGCCTCAAAATGGATCTAAAATGTTTTAGACCCCAGATTTCCAAATGGGTACCTACCACTAAAATGGGTCCTGCATTCCAATTCCTCCAATATTTCCACCTAGAAAGTACCATTATATATGAAAAATTATATATTGATCCATTATTTATCATACCACCCTATTTAGGGATTTTTTTGGTCCCCAAAATCTTGTACTAAATGACATGAGGAATTGTTTCTTACCTTTTCCATGGAATACCAATTTACGTTGCCCATGATTTTTCCTTTCAACCTAGTCTTCCAAATATCACTTTGCCACTTTCTGGTGGTTTGAGACTTGTGATGTCAACTCTTCCTAAGATTCTAGTGCATTTCTATGCTAGGTAGGACCTTCTCTTCAGTTTCAAAATTCAACATGGAAGTGTCATATATTTTTAGATTTTCTACATTCACTACTAAGTAAATGTGCATATATGGGGGAATAATAACTCCATAGGAATTATCACCCTCCTTATCATATACCTAAAAAATAACACACCATAGATCCTTGATCTTCTTACCAAGACCCTGTAGCCTTTCTCTATTTAGTTGCAACCAACTATGTCTCCAACATGTCGTCTAATGTAACATCCCGCTCTCGCGCACTGAGAAAAATTATTCTTTGAGGACACTTGCTTACAAGTGATCTGGACTTTTATGATGTTAAAACATTTATCCTTGATTATGATGCGTTATGATAGATGACATGATGTTTTACTGCTTTGACGTAAGACAGGTTCTTTGACTCAGTTTTATTGAATGTGTAGGGTTTTGGACCTTGAGGATGCAGAGGCATCGGTGGAACCCCTTGGACTCCGGATTGAGTCAGGGAGTGTGCTATTTGGGTTGATTCATTTACTGTGATCTTTCATTGATTTGATGATATGATGTTGACATGTTCTGACACGATTTTTGATGATGCAGGCTGACGATATCTTGCCGACCAGACTCACATATGGAGTAAAGGGGCCACACATGATTTCCAAAGAAGTTGAGGGAGAGGTGTGGACAACAGCCCTACCACAAACTACTAGCACTCCCGCCGTGGCTCGAACTGCAGGTTAACGATTACCTAGTTCGAGAGGATCCACGATGTCATGAGGGAAGACTACGACAATCACTCACAATGATTCTAAGGGGCACGCAATAAGGAGGGGGACTTATTCCTTAGAGCCCTTAGTCTCCCACAAGTTCACCTGGCGGAGTGTTGACTCGAGGGGTTATATATGTCTACCAATCAGTCAAGTCGGCGAGTGGAACCCTTGGAGAACGTGGTGCATCCTAAATGGCACGTCGCGCAAAAGAAACACAAGAAGCGAGTGACACCCTTGGAGCAAGTGGTGCATCCTGAAGGGCACGCCGCGCAAAAGAAACAAATGAGGTGAGTGGCACCCTTGGAGCACGTAGTGCGTCCTAAAGGGCATGTCGCACTGATGATGATGAAGAAACAAACCTATATGGCCCTAAGACATTAACGCCTTAATAAATCCTTAAAACAACTTCCCTAACCAAGTGTCGCCCCGTTTAGAATCTAAGTCTTAAGTCTAAAATTTCTCTAGGGTAAAAGTTTAGTCTAACTTTAAGAAAAGACCATAGAATAAAATTAAAAATTTTAAACAAAAACCCACTTAAGTGATAGATTAGTCTTCATAAAATTCTTGGGGTAAATGAAGAGAGTAAGAATTTAATTAAAAATAGTGGATTTAAAAATTTCAAAGAAGAAATTATTCATTAACTTGTGGAAGTACAAAGATATTAAATTAATCATAAAGGGAAAGATTTA
>SNQJ01S0022481.1:146448-169310 GCA_010110895.2 Picea sitchensis
GTATGTGTACAAGTCTGTTAATATTGGTGGATCTTGTTGTTCTTCGGTGCTCCAAGATCAACAGTTACAAGTTATGTTTTGTGTATGTATGGTGAGTTTAAAGTTTTTATATAAGTGTTTATGTAAAAATAAGAACTTGTATCTTGATGCAAGCTGGTAACCCCAGTTTCAAGTACAATGTTTTTATTGGAAGTCATCTTGTGTAAAGGAATGTTGAAGACATTCGGTATCCAAATTGTTCTTCTATATACTTAAGGATAGCCGAAAGCAAAAATCCGACAGATGAAGGCAAGTGAATAGAATGCATCAATAATTGGCACCTTTTATCACGAAAGCCCCGATGAGCTGAGTTGTCAAATTGTCTATTATACAAGTGCTACAATGATGGTCAGAAGCGTTTTGACTTTAAATGTGTCTATGGAAAGCTCGAAGAAGAGGGAGAAGAAAGAGCGAAAGTTGTGTGATTGCAGAGTGAGTTTCATTGTTGAGGAAGACCAGATCAGACAGACAAGTTCTAGTGTTGTAACCTTTTGTTATGTTTTGTAATTTGTGATTGTGATATTTGTAATGTAAGCATTAAGGGAGGGTCTTAGAGATAATGCTTACAACTGTAATAACTGTGAGTTTCTAGGTTAACCATGACTATTGTAACTGTGAGTTTCAACTATGACTGTTGTAACTGTGAGAACTTCTAAGTTTACTATTTTTAGCTAATGAGATCCACTTTCTTAAGATCTAGATTGCTAGGAGTTAGTGATCTGCATGCTATATATGTAACCTCCATTTGTCTATTAAGTAATACATTCTATTATTGTGTGTTAATCTTGTGCAATGGCTTCTCTCTTGATTTCTAAGTGCCAACCCAAGCATACAACCTTGCTCTCCTCTCATACACACAACACCTCAGTATTGCATCTTGCTCTCACATACTCACTAAGCATTGCACTGCATTGCACTCACACCTCTATGGATATGCTCGTATATATAACATCTATTACTCAATTACACAGACTGATCATGAATAGATCATATAGTTACACTAATAATTTATGAATAGATCATATAGTTACACAAATAGTTCATAAATATATTGCATGCATGCCCATTTACATAGTTACATGTTTCCACAAAAAACATACATCATATTTGAGGGAATTAGAACTTCTGTGACTGCATTTCCTAGAAAATTGGAATTCCTAGAAAATTGGAATCCTCATGGGATGCAGAAATCCGGTGAAGTTGTTCGTGTGGGAGTTCTCGGGGCCAGTGGCGACACTGGTTCAGAGGTGCTTCGACGAATTTTCGGCCTCTATTTCATTTAATTTTTCAATTTTTGAAGTTATATATTTTTTAATAAACTGAAACATGATTAAAAATCTGACCTTCTATTTCATTTAATTTTTCAATTTTTGAAGTTATATATTTTTTAATAAACTGAAACATGATTAAAAATCTGACCTTTTACCGGGGCATCAAATTATAGTTAAAACAATTACACTGTGTTTTATTTTTTCTCCTCGAAGATTCTTTCTCCCAATCTGGAAATACTACAAAGCAATATAGTTGACTTACAATATTCTATTTCCCTTCCCTTCTCCAATTTGGGAAAGCAGCTGACCTACGAAACTCAAGAAATATTCTTTGTCTAAGAAGCCGTGGGTGGGGAGTATTTATTTCTCCAAAGTTGTCCAAAATTTTAAAACTCTGACCTGGGTAAGATGACCCTGATAGGCTAACTTTGTCATGTAATTAAACCCTGATGGACAGTTTACAAGTATTTATTTATCATTACTTTTATAAATGTACACAATATTTTAAATATAGAATATTTATTTAAAATTTTAAAGTATTTCTGGTGTAAATGTATATCGTTTTGACGGCCATTTTTCTGAGCTCCACTCGAAAGAATACATTATCTTCTTTTTCCCGACATAAAGTTAAAAACATACATTCATCTGTCAATTTTTAAGGTTGATTTGGAAAATGGTGGCCAGTTGGACTATATAATGTCACTAGAATCCCTCATGTAATGAAATTATATATTTTCCAGGATTGCTTAAATGCAGGGTTGTTCTTGGTTATCCTGTAATGCCTTTTGTGCTCTATTTCCAAGTCAAATTGGAATTATTGTTTTCTTTTTATGTTTGGTGTCACCGGTCTAATTTTGGAACAAGACCTATTTTTAGCCATAGGTATTTTTGATAACCATATGTATTTTATGATAAATTAATGTGCATGATGTTATATTAGTAAATAAATATGGACTTACTTATAAACTTTTTACTTTATATATTTACTTTTTAGTTCACTAAGTTACTGCAAACTATATAATCCTACTATTTAGATAAATCAGACATTTTCAATGATATCCTTACGTTTCAACGGGAGGGGAGGGGAGGGGAGGGCGTAGATGTCCAGTTGCTAGGTTTTTTAAAGAAAAAGTTAACCACTTTTAAACATCTTCATACTTTTCAACGGGAGGGGATGGTGTAGATGTCCCGTTGCTAGGTTTTTTAAGAAAATGTTAACCACTTTTAAACATTTTCACATTTTTAAAATTGTAATCACAACAAGAAACGTTGCTAGGTTTTTAAAAAAAATGTTAACCACTTTTAAACATTTTCACATTTTAAAAATTGTAATCATAACAAGAAAATAGTTTCGAAGGTATCCGGATAATCCACAATTGATATCATTTTTGTCACAGAAATAGTTGTTCTTTCAGGTAAATCGGCCATTGCATGTCACAATTTTCATTAATGCCCCATGTTGGAGACTGTATTCCAGATCAGCCATATTTGGAAGCCACTTAATGACTGCTGCTAGAATCTAAGCTTTTACAACATTGTATTCTCTTAAAATTGTCTTTATTGATCAATATGCCCCATATTTATTATTTGATCTAATCGACGATTTTGATCTCTTAATGACTCAATGCATTATCCTTGCTGTTGCAAAAGAGAAATTACTATACACCACCATATGTGAGAAATTACTATACAATACCATATGTTTTTTTGGGGGACTTAGTTTACCAAAGTCCATTTGATAGGCACAAACTAATTGCATTCTTTAAACTAGAAATAATCACTAAACCAAAAATCCAAGAAAATAATTAGTTAAAAGCCCCATCTATATAATCATATGTCTTTTTGAATTTTAAATGGACATACTCCATCCTCCCTGCACTTGAAGCCTTAAATTCTAAGAAATAAAGACATGTTTTTAACCATTAAACCCAGAATCTGATGTGGATAGAAACTTGAGCTAAACCACTATGAAGTGGCTATACTGATTTGATGAACCAGAATGAAGTGGTTGAGGTAGTCTGAAGATCAATTTCCATAAGCATATCAATATAATAAATGACTCCCATTAGTATATATCAACCACTTTTATAAAGTGATTGTTGCTAGTTGAAGATCCACATACTTTAGAGGCCACCTTTAATATATTAATACATAATTAATGTATACATTAATTATTAAATTAATAAATATTATATTAATAAATTAATGTATGTAATATTAATATATTAATGTAATATATCATAATAATATATAAAATAAAGTATTAATTTACATTTGTGTATAATGTAATGTAATAATGTAATACATTAATAATACATTATGTAAATCAATAAATACATTTAATTATTTAAATATTAATACATTAATAAAGTAGTAATAGAATGATCTTAATCTTAATGTATTTAATAATTCATTATTAAAGTATATTTTAAATTACTAATTTGTATTAATATATAATGTAATATATTAAATTATTAATACAATAATAATATATTAATACATCAAAGTATAAGTTGACAATCTGATTGGTACAATCACTAATGTATTAATATAATGTATAAAATAAAGTATTAATTTACATCGATGTATAAAGTAATCTATTAATTTTTTGATACATTAATGTATCAATTAATTTATACAATAGTACATTATTAATTAATAAAAGATAAGATATTATTACACTAATAATGTAAATTAATTATGGTGTGTTATAATATTATCATAAGGAGTGAATTCGGCAAGACCAGAGAATGAGCTCTACAACTTTTTAGGGTTTCCCATGCTCCCGCTTCCTGGCTGCCCCTAAACCTCCTTTGACTCCTTTGGTGCGTGTTGACTGCCTCAGCCTCGCAGTTCTGACCACCTCAAAAGAATGGGAACTGAAGGGGGCAATCCCCCTCCTACCGTAACATCACCGCCAATGATCCAGAGAACTCACGAGCACGCCGACCATCCTTTGAGTTGTCATCGCACCTACAAGACCAATATTTGTAGGAAGAGATGGAAACAAGCAAAGATTTGAACACGGATGCTGAGTCCTCGCATCCAAAAGATGCTTGGGTCTGGAAACTAGACAAATGCATCCCCCATGCCCCGGTTGCGCCCAGGTACGTCATCAAAACCACCAGGATAGGGGAACATATGCAGTTCATGCGAAACCATGCTCTCATAGGAAAATTCCTAGGTCTCTAGCCCTCAGAAAAGGTCCTAGCTCGCTGGATCAAGGCGTGGTGGAACCCCAAGGCAGACTATGAGTTCTAGCTAAGCTCCAAAGGTTTCTTCACAATAATATTCTACAACCTAGAGGACAAGGATAGGATCTTTGAAGTGGGACCATACTTCTACAACTCGACCAACCTCTACCTACATTACTGGATAGACCGCTTTTGCCTAGAAAAGGAAAACTTCGCATACGTATCGGTATGGATTCGCTTCTATTCCCTACCCCAAGAATTATAGCTAGAGGAAATTTTACTAGGCATAAGAAATACCCTAGGAAAATATGTCAAATCCTCTGAAGCTACCAAACAGAGAAAATACACCTCCTATGCAAGGATATGTGTCTATATGAACATCTCCAAACCTCTGCCAGACACAGTTACGTTAGAACACCAAGACAAGGAATGGGCCCAAACCATATACTATGAACACATCCCTTTCAGATGTCGAAAATGCCATGAACATGGACACCTTTTCAGAGACTGCCCTCTCAATTCCCGCCCCCCCCNCCCCGCAAGAAGGAAGCCGAAGAGAAACCAAAGGAAGGATTTACTTAGGTTCACAATCGAAGGAGACAAGTGCAGAAGAAGCCCTCAACCAACAACGAAAAAAAAAACCCAAATAATAACTCTTTTGAAGCCCTTAACCACCTCCCAGAAGTAGAAGAGGTGGAAAATCCCCACAAGACCGCAGGGAAAGAACCCAACAAGCACAAGGAATATCAACAGTGACAAGAGTATCAGACCCCAACAAGCCAAGCAGATCCTTAGATTCACCTAGTCTCAAGGAAGGAATTGGAAAGAGAGGAAGACACAATCAGGGAAATGGATGAGCGGGACCTGGCAAAAATCGACCTAGACAGATTAGAAGAAGCACTCAACAAGAAGGATCTCCAAACCATACCATAGGAACAACTCAGGAAAGTTCACAAATTATTTCTGGACTCATCAGCAGGGGCTACATCTAGGTTGGGGATCTGCATGTACCCAAACCAAGATCTAAGACAACACCCAAAAGAAAACAAGCGAAGGGGCAGAAAATCATCTCATCAACTAATAAAAGAGGCGAGAAACTATACAATCAACTCGGGACAGATTCACAGGCTCTTAGAGAGCTCCTTTTCCCACCCTCCAAATTGTTAACTATGAAGATCCTCACCTGGAATATCATAGGCCTAAATGGAAGATCCAAACAAAGGATTCTTTGAAAATGCATCAAAATGGAAGACCCTGATATATTCTTGATACAAGAGACAAAATGTGCAGGGAAAACTGCAGAAGAGATCATCAAAAGAGGTTGGCGCAACTGTAAATCCTATCAAACAGACTCAAAAGGGGCTTCAGGAGGCCAAACCATCCTATGGAACCCTGCCACAGTAATCCTTGACCAAGGCCTCTCCACTCCAGGCACAATAACAACACACTACAAAGCCATTGGTTCGGACAAGGAGGGAATGATCACAAATGCCTATGGACCGCAGAATAACCAAGACAAAGACCTTTTTCTTCATAACCTGGCTTACCTAGGTTCTTTAGTAGAAAACAAGAGATGGATAATAGGGGGTGAATTCAACATGATTCTCATGCTGGAGGAGAAACAAAGGGGGAAAAATCACCTGGAACAGGACAACGCAAAATTTCAGGAACTCATAGAAAACCTCACACTGGTAGATATTGAAAATGGGAATGGCACCTACACATGTACCAACAAAATATCATGTCACCAACAAATTGCTTGCAGACTTGATCGCTTCCTCCTCTCGAAAATTCTACTTCTGGAAGGTCCCCTAGTCGACTCCAACATCCTCCCGAAGGCACGCTAGTATCACTAGTAAGTTGAGCTCTGGGTTGATACTATTGCTACCCTGAATCTCAAACCCTTTATATTTGAGAATTTTTGGCTCTCCCATCCATATTTCCAGGAGTTATCTCATCACTGGTCGAGCACTATGGAAATACAGAAAGGTACAAGAATGTATTGCTTCCAGCAAAAGCTCAAATATTTCAAAAAATAGGTGCGCAAATGGAACAAAGAGGTCTTTGGGAACATTTTCCAGGAAAGAAAAATGCTAGAACAAAAACTAGAGAACCTTCAGGGGTAGATCATTCATGTAGGATCTACAATCACTCAACATTAGGAGGAGAATGAACTCAAAAGGAAAATAGAAGAAATATACAAGTAGGATGAAATCCCATGGAGACATAAATCATGAGTTCAATGGCTCAATGAGGGAGAGAAAAACACCAAATTCTTCCATCATTCCATGATCCATAGACAACTCATCAAAAGCATCACAAAGTTGGATGATTCGCAAGGCAACACCTTGTTAACTCATCAGGAAATAACACACGAGCTGATAGATTTTTACAAGGATCTTCTCTTAGAAACCAATGTGGACCGCACCTCAGTAATAGAAAGGGTGACCCAAAACATCCCAACTTTAATCACCCAAGAATAGAATGAGGCTATCATGACACCAATAATGCAAGAAGAAGTGGATCAGGCTATTCAGGAGTTACGCACAGGCAAGGCTCCAAGTCCAGATGGTTTCACAATAGACTTCTTCCACTCTTGATGGCCTATGTTAAGGGAGGAAGTGTGGCAGCTGGTGGAGGAATCTTGCAGCTCAAGAAAATTCCTTCAAGCACTAAATGGAACTTTCCTCACTCTAATCCCCAAAGAGGAAAGGGTCACTAATCCGAAGAACTTTAGATCCATAGATCTTTGCAACGTGATCTACAAAATTATTTCCAAGGTCATAGCTCTAAGAATTAAACCAATTCTCCCCTTCATCATCTCCAAGGAATGATCAAGATATGTCGAAGGAAGGAAAATCATGGACAACGTCATACTTGTCCATGAAATCATTCACTCACTCAAAATCACCCGCACTCCAGGTATGCTTTTAAAAAATTTTCTCTCAAAAGATTTAGATAAATTAAGTTGGAAATACATGGAAGCTCTCCTTTCATCTTTTGGCTTCAATAAGGATTGGATCTTTTGGATAATGAACCTCATTTCCTCAACCTTTTTCTCAATCCTCATCGATGGTTCCCCCTCTCAACCCTTCTCCCCCTCAAGAATATTAAGTCAAGGTGACCCTCTCTCCCCTTTCATTTTTGTCATAATGGCTGAAGGTCTACGATACTATATCAAGGCCTCAATCCAAAATGGATCCCTCCAAGGCCTTCCTCTTCATAGGTTGCAACCGGAAGACTCCCATTGACAATTTGTCTATGACACACTGCTAATGAACACCCCCACTATGCAAGAAGCAATTAAACTAAGTTCCATCCTCTTTTATTTCAGCGAAGCCTATGGCACCACCTTTAATCTAGCCAAATCACAGATCTTCTTTTCTAATACTCCTGAAGCAATCCAGCAACACCTCTCTCAAATTTTGAATATCCATGTTGGCACTCTGCCCTCTCACTACTTGGGACTCCCTCTCTCTTAATTGACAACTAGAAACATCTCCTTGGATTCCCTCCTTCTCTCCATCACCAATCATCTTAGAAACTAGACTTTTATCTCCCTCAACCTCCTAGCCAGATTGGTCCTTTTAAGTTCAGTCCTCCAAACCATCCCAGCTTACCTGTTCTCTGCCCTAGCTTCCCCCATCTGTCATAAAGAAAATAAGGAATCTGCAAAGAAAATTTCTATGGCATGGACATAACCTGAACAAAAAATGGGCCCTTGTAAGCTAGGACAAGGTCTGCAAGCCCAAATCTTCAGGTGGTCTGGGCCTTCAGGACCCTGGTAAACTAAACAACATCATGGGAGCACGAATTTGGTGGAGATGGATCAAAACACTAAAAACGATTTGGGCAAAACTCTGGAAGTGAAAATATTCCCCAAACATGCATCAAAATCAACTCATAAGAATGTAGGAGCAAATCCAAGGCTCCAACATCTGGAATGCGGCATGGAAAAATTGACCACTCATTTAGGATCATTTTTTCTGGGAAGTCCGTAATGGACAGAATGTCGTATTCTGGACAGACTTCTGGTAGAAAAATCCACCCCTATAGAAAGAATAAAACCTACAATCCTACGAAAATCACATTCAAGATCTAGCCACCCTTAAAGTGGCAGACCTGTGGATAGACACCCCCAATAGCTCTCCCCGGCGAAGCTAGAAATCTACTCATCAAGAAATCCAAGTGGTAATTGACTGTGACCTGCAGCATTGGAAAAAAGATACAAATCAAAGGCGAATTAGGACAAGCACATACATGGACATCCTCAGATGGGGATACAAACCTCATGGAAGCTTCACTCTCAAGGAGGGATACACTCTTCAAGAGAATTTCCATATCCTTCAGAAAGATAACATCTGGACAACAATATGGAAATCAAAACTCTGGCCCAAAATATCTACTTTCCTTTGGCTTCTACTCTAGAAAAAGATCCTAACCTTGGACAATCTCCAAAGATGAAGTTTCATTGGCCCCTCGATCTGCCATCTCTACCATCTCCAGGTAGAAACCATGGAGAACCTCGTAAATAATTGTCTACTCAGTGAGAACATCTGGAACCAAGCCACTCAATTCATGAGAAGAACCAAACGAGTCAAAAATAACATCATAAGTACCATAAGGGATTAGGGTTCTGGTTCCTTCAAGAGCCCTATCCTAAACAGAGCATGGAAACTCTTACCGGGCTTCATAGTTTGGCAACTATGGAAAAAGAGGAACAAAAGAATCTTTCATTCCCATCCATCTCCTCCCACCCTCCTCTGGAACACAGTCCTCCTACATCTCCAAGAAACTCTTCAGCTTCATTCATGGACCAAGGAAGACTTCCCCATTGACCCTGGTGAGCTCTCACTCCTCAACTCTTGGGGCTTCTCGTTTGCACACTCCATCTCTTCTCAACAGCCCCCTTTAATTTCAAAATCCCTCAGTCCCTCTAAGTCGCTCCCCCCCCGCCAGGCTTCCACAAGGGTAAATTTTATGGCACTTCCAAAGGCAATCAAGGACACTTAGGCTATGTAGCGGTCATAAGAAACAACTTGGGCCAAATTCAAAGCCTCATTATAGAAAATCTCGGATGTGACACCAACAATTCAACATAAATTTGGGGTCTCACCAAAGGAGTGCAAATGGATTTAGATCAAAACCTTACATGTCTGATCATTGAAGGAGACTCCAAAATCATTATAGACTTGGCAACAAAAATCCTAAATGGAAAAAATCCAGAGAAAATCACTCCCAGCCGATGCCTCCTTGGCCCTCTTCATAGCTTCCAGGTTCTTCTCAGACCTTCTCTTACTCTAACCCCCTCACACATTCGACGAACTGCAAACAAAGTGACAGATAGATTGGCCAATGCAGGGGTTGACTCAGTGCAAGAGATCATTCTCCATGATTCCAGGCAGTCCCAAAGCTCACCCCTCTGGCACCAATGCAAGGAGCTAGCTCAGTTGGATGGCCCCAATCTGGACAGGGAGCCATCTTTGTCTACTTAGAATTTCCTCCATGTCAGATATGACCAGAATCTCAAGAGAGATGGCAACCGTAAGCATCAACATAGAAAAACATCAGTCAACTAATGATTTCAAAACCTTGGCAATTGAAATTCAAGAGCACGAAGGATGTTGTTTCCCAAAGTCACGAAGTCGTGAAAAGCGAGAGGGGATCTGGACCGTCGATTAGGTCCCATAGAATTGGTGAGTGAAAATTTCGGGAATTTCACTACCAGGAATTCGAAGCATGAAGACAACTATGTTCCAAAGTCATGAAATCATGACATGTGAAATCGCGAAAAGCGAGATCAGATCTGGACCATTGGTACCAGAAGAAATTTGAACTGTTGATCGGATCCCACTGAACTGTTACGAGAAAATTTCGGGATTTCGACCATCGAGAGTCCGAAGCATGGAGGGCGATGTCTGCCCAAGTCGTGAAGTCACGAAGCGCGAAATCGCAAAATGAGAGAGTAAATTTGAACCGTCAATCTGATTGGGTGTTGACCTCTTCGTAAGCAGATAGGTTGTTGGCCTTTTTGTAAGTAGATAGGCTGCTGATCTTTTTTGTAAACTTACAACTGAAATTATTATAAGGATCCACTTTTATTCACAAAAAAAATAAAATAATGTAAATTAATTGTTAAATTAATAAATATATTATATTAATATACTAATGTAATATATAATAATGATGTATAAAATAAAGTTTCAATTTACATTAGTGTAATGTATAATGTAATATATTACATACATCAATAAATACAACAAATTATTAAAATATTAATACACTAATAAAGTAGTAATACAATTACCTTAACCTTAATCTTAATGTATTTAATAATCCATTATTAAATGATAAAATAAGTAATAATTTGTATTAATATATAATGTAACATATTAAATTATTAATACAATCATAATGTATTAATACATTAAAGAAAATGGATTGGTACAATCATTAATGTTTAATATAATGTATAAACAAAAGTGTTAATTTACATTAATCTATAAAACAACGTGTTAATTGTTTGATACATTAATGTATCAATTAATTTATATATTAGTACATTATTAATTTAATTAATAAAATGTTAAAGTATTATTACACTAATAATGTAAAATATTAACAATATATTAAACACATCAATAAATAAATTAAATGCATTAACAAATATATTACTACAATATGAATACATTAATAAAATAAGGTTACATTGAACTTAATTTATTTAGTAAAACATTATTAAGATACAAATACAAAACTGTATAATGTAACATATTAAAGTATTAGTAAAAAACACATTATTAATTAATATATTTCTAAAATATTAATATGCTAATAAAGTAATACATTATTAAAGTATTAATACCTTAATAAATACATTATTAAAAGACTATTATATTAATACATTTATTGAAAATAACCTTGCTAGTTATGGTTGACTATAATCATAATTTTTTATTAAAGTATTATAAATGTATTATAATTTCTAAGACAATAATATAAATGTATTATTAAAGTGTTAATACCTTAATAAATACATTATTAAAAGACTATTATATTAATACATTTATTGAAAATAACCTTGCTAGTTATGGTTGACTATAATCATAATTTTTTATGGTCATCTCTATAAATGACATTAATACATTAATGTGTACTATAATGTATTCATTTAATTAATTAATACATTAATATATTTTTAATAAACACATTACTAAAGTGTAAATACACTAATAAAATAATACATTAATAATAGTAGTAATAATGTAATAAAGTATTAAGACATTATTACATTAATATAATGTATAAATTAAAGTATTAATTTACAATAATGTATAATGTAAGTATTAATTAATTGATCTATTAATAATGTAATGTATTAATTAATTAATACATATATACAATAATAATTAATACATTGCTAAACTATTAATAAATTAATACATTAATAATACATTATTGAAATAATAATAAAAATGATACATTTCATACATATAATATGTATTAAATGTATTAATAAATACATTATTAAATTATTAATATAGTATAACATTAATAAAGTATTAGTAATAATACATTGATCTTAATGACTTTAATGTATAATGTAAAATATTAAATTATTAATACATTAATAATACAATATTAAAATATAATACATTAATAAATAGATTATTAAAGCACTAACAATTAAATAAATACATCATTAAAGTGGTAATACATTACTAAAGTATTAATACTTTAATATATTAATTGACGATGACAATGGTTGACTATGGTTGACCATGACCATAGTTGATTATGGTTGACCATGCCCAAGGATGACATCATGTTTTATATTGTCACATTGCGATGTCGGGGAATGGTCATCTCATTGCAATTTTCGGCTATGTTTTTCACATTGTGGCATAAGGTTTCGTACACAATGTTGCGACAATGGGTTATGCTTGTCAAATTGCGACATTTGGAAATGTTTCTCACATTATGATGTTAGGTTTATTTCTATCACATTGAGATGAGGAGGAAATGTTAATCAAAGTGGGTTGATGGGGTTATATTCATCATAGAGCAACAATAAAAAAATGTTTGTGACAATGCAACAATTGGGTTATTTTGTTAAATTGTGATGATAGGGAAATGTTCGTCGCATTGTGATGTTCACATATGTTCGTCACATTGCGATGTTAGGAAATGTTTGACACATTGTGATGTCGAGACCATGTTGATTATGGCTAACCATGTTAGACCATGTTGATTATGGTTAACCATAGTTTAGGGTCGCATTGCAATGTTGATAATGTTTTCTTCGTTAGATTGCGACATCAAGTTTTGTTCAACACATCACATCATAAGGCACTATCACATTGCAATGTTGATCAATTTTTCTTCGTTAAATTGTGACATCAGGTTTTGTTCGTAACATGACATTGTAAGGTTTTGGTCATCACATTGCAAGGTAGGGTTTTTGTTTAGCACATTATGTCATTGGAATAGGTTTGTCACATTTTGACAGTGGGTTATATTTGTCACATTGTGACGTCAGGGAATGGTCGTCTCATTGCAATGTTGCGTGATGTTTTTCACATTACGGAATAAGGTTTTGTACATAACATTGCGACAATGGGTTATGTTTGTCACATTGCGTCATTTGGAAATGTTTATCAAATTATGATGTTAGGCTATTTCTGTCACATTGCGACGAGGAGGCTATGTTAATCACATTGGGTTGATGAGGTTATTTTCTTCACAGAATGACAATACAAAATGTTCATGACATTAATTGACGATGGGGCTATTTTGTTAAATTGTCACGATAGAAAAAATTTTGTCGCATTTTGACGTTCATAAATGTTCATCACATTGCAACGTTATGAAATGTTTGACACATTACAACATCGAGACCATGTTGATTATGGTTAACCATGTTGGACAATGTTTATTGTGGTTATCCATGGTTTATTGTCACATTGAAATGTTGATAAGGTTTTCTTTGTTATATTGTGACATCAAGTTTTGTTCATCACATCACATCATAAGGTTATGGTCATCACATTGCAACATAGCATTTTTTTCTTATCACATTATTGAATTATAATAGGTATATCACATTTTGAAAGTGGGTTATGTTTGTCACATTGCAATGTCAAGGAATGGTCATCTCATTGCAATGTTGGGCTATGTTTGTCACATTGCAACATTAGGTTGTGTATGTCACATTGGGACAATGGGTTATGTTTGTCATATTGCAACATTTATAATTTTTTGTCACATTATGACGTTAGGATATTTGTGTCACATTGCGACGAGGAGGCATATGTTTGTCATATTGTGACATTTCAAAATGTTTCTCACATTATGACATTAGGATATTTTTGTCACATCACATTGTGACAAAAGTAAATTTTCGTCACTTTGTGACAACGAAGCTATCTTTGTGACATTCTGGAAATAGGGCTAGGTTCATAACATTGTGATGCTACTATGTATGTCAAAATGTGACGATGATGACGAAGCTATGATGGGGCTATGTTCATCACATTGCAACAGTAGGGCTATGATGGTCATGTTGCAACATTACTATGTTCCTCATATTGCAACTTTCGAATTTTCTTTTCATATTACAACATTGGGTTATATTTGTCACATGACAAGGTTGGTTCATGTTCCACACATTATGGAAATAAAGTTTTCTCAATGTTTTTTAAGAAAATATAACAAAGTGTTTCATTTGTCACAAAGATAGGAACTTTGAAATGATGTGATGTATTACATAGAAAGAAACTTAGAATCATACTTGTTCTAAGGAAATTGATAAAACATCATCTTTAACTTCACATATGATGATTTTTACTTGTTCTAAATAAGTCTCCCATCCATACAAAACTTTCATTAAATTCCACATAGACACACACATATACAACTTTTATTAAAACCCATATACTAAAAAGAATAAATTCCACACACTCATTAAACCATATTTTCAAATCATTAAAACAAATAGATGTCTTATAAGAGTAACCCTAATAACCATTTGACCTTTGTATATTATTAATACAATATTGTTAACATGGTTAATTATTAATATTAAGTAATAATTATTCTATAGAAGGTATCTATGAATAATATACATACATATGCTTAAACCACCCTTTGTATAATATAACTAATTATGTATATTCATAATTACTAATAGTATAGTTAATTATTATTATTTAATAGTTATTAATTATTAATGTATCATGTATAATAGAAACACAGTATTAATAATATTTGTATTGCCTATAATTTTTACTATTAATAAAGTATTAATAATAGTTTATTATAAATTTAAAAAAGTATTGATGTGTATTAATGGTTATTAATATAGTAGTATTAATAATATTAAGAGTTTTTACTATTATTAACTAATAATAATAATTAATACCTCTTGTATATTAATAATAACTATATTAATTATCCTTAATAATTCTAACAATCCTAACAACACTAACCCTAATAACCCAAACCCTAATAACTATTCACCTTAATATATTATTAATACATTATTGTTAAACACTAAATTCCGACTTGATGAGTGTTTCTAAGCAAATAAACTAGTCATCCTTCGTGTGAGTTTCCTACACACGTGAAAGAGTCATGTTCATGTTAAAGAAATTGTGATGTTAATATGATCTTCCACTATGAACTCCTCAACTTCTACACAATTTTAAGAATTTTTAAAATAGGTTTATGTAAAAGACACTTTCCAAAATATCAACCAAAAGATACGTGTAATACCTAATAATAAATTTGAAGTAGGTGCCTACCTTCCATGGAAAAAATAACATTAGGTTCATGATACCTGTAATCCTTAATAGTGAAGTTGAAAGTGCCCACTAATCATTCAAACATGGTAATCCTAAAGGTTAATCATCTAAATGTGGTAATCATATGGTGTTACAATAATTTATTAATATAATTATGTAAATGTTAAAAAGTAAACCCATTATACCAACATATGATTATATCATCATCTTCAATTGTTGGCCATCTGATTAGAATTTTAGATTAAAAGGTCATGTGTGCCCATTTCCAATTATGTTTAAGATTAGGTTTCTAACCAAAAAAAAATTAAGTCAAAGGAAATTAATATAGCAGTCAAATCAAAGTGATTTGAATGACCAAGAGAGGCTTGGTGGACAATGTAGACTCTCAAAGACTTCCTAGTTATTTTGTAGAAATTAAGTTGATATGCAAGTATGGTTCCTTGAACTTTAATGCATTATCAAATAATAAGCACACACAAAATATAATAGGGCATGTGCAATATCTACCTATGTAACTCTTCATTTTTCCTTCATAAATAGGATGCATAGAATACATTGGTAGTATGAGAGATTCTAGAGACTGTGAGAGTGGAAGCACACAATGTTAATGTTTTTTCAAGTTCAAGCAGAGGCAAGCATACACACACAACAACAATGGAGATGTTCAACTCTTGTCCACATTCATATGAAAAGCTAAATTCAAAATACATGAAACTAGACAGTGATCTAGAACACTCCATCCTTCACCTACCTAATAAATGAAAATTCATATATCTCATATAAGTGCATTTAATATGCCTATCAACCATATACCTGGTCAAACAAGTGGGAGAAATTACTCCATTCAACACTCCCTTAATTTCGACCATTACAAAAATCAGCAAAAACAATGCCTAACTGTTGTCTCTAAAATTCAAACGTATTTCTTCCCGATGCTTTGGGGAAGATATCTTCTAATTGTTCTTTCGAAGCACAAAACTATAATATAATGCTACCATCTTCGAGAAGCTCGCGAATGAAATGATAACGAGTGTGAATGTGTTTACTCTTGCGATGAAACACGTGATTCTTATATAATGCAATTGTTGAACTATTGTCACAAAATGTATGAGTTTGTCAGATTAGGAATGTTTGGAGAATAGTGCAGCAAGCGAGGCAGAACAACGTGTCGCATTTTGAGGAAAATAAGTTTGTGTGATAGGATTTGTGGATATCCGACACAAATGTGGACAAACCTAGCCCAGTTAGGGTTAGGGTTTTGGGATGTATTGTAAGGTTTTCTGACCCATTTTTTAATATAAATAAGGGATACGAGAGAGATTAGATGTTCAAGGATGAATCATGATCATAGGCATATATTTATCTGTAGTAGTATATTGTTTGTTTTGGAGAACTTGTATTGGAATCTTTGTGAGTTGGAGTTTATTTTAGAGCTAAAGAGCTCAGATGAGGTCGAAGTAATTGAGGGTCAGGTCACAAGTTGTGGAGCTTGGTGTGATCCTATTCCACCTCACTACTCTTTACTATGATGTAATGTGGGCAATGCCTTTTGATGAACAATAAAATAAGAATAATATCTTTGTGGACATATCTCGAGGGGGGTGAACCAAGGTAAAACCATTTGTGCAATGTGTTTCAATGTGTTACTATTTCTGTAGTTATCATTGAATGGTTAGATAGATGATTTATTTACAACGCACACTAGATTAATTATGAAAATGAATGAATGAATGAATGGATCTGATGAATAGTATAATAGAATGCATGGTTAAGTAGAAAGAAGAAGTAAGAAACAACATCCCACGATCTCTTCCATGACTGTAGATATATACGTTCTCCAGTCCCCCATAAACCATCTCGGGTGAGACTGCATTGTAGACTTTGTGTGCAGTGTAGCCTTTTGGTTTACTAGAAGGGTCGATGATGATAAGGATTTTATTGGATAACTAAGGTAGAACCCAGGTCATCTCATAAGTCCAAAAAATGGTTTCGTTTTCGACTAGAACTCAGAAGGAGAGCCAGGAAGGGTTTTGGTAAAGAATATGCAATGGTAGAAAGGGATGTCCAGGCCATGGAATCCTACAAAGCAAGAGATTGAAAGATGATTAGAGACAAAGTAGTTGGAGTTCGCACAAAAATAGAATAAGGGTTCCATGTATACACCACACCAGTACTTGCAGAGGTATGTATTTACTGATTTGCATTAAGCATATTTTTGTTTTTTTCCAAAGTTATTACAACAATGGTTTTTAAGATTGAAGGATACCCATCTGACTAACCGGATTAGGCCAATAGAGTGGGCTGCTGAAAATATCACACGGTTGGAAAGACTTAATAATAAATTCATACAGACAGTGGATTTTTGGCTAGTCAACATTGTTGCGGAGTTTATCACTATGTTTCTAGTTGATACAACAAATTCATACATTGTTGCAGAGCAAGATTTGTTGAAGGGACCCATAGGGAGGTATATTAGGTCTCTTTACACCTTGATCAAGATCTTATTATATGATAAAGGCATGATGACCATGGAATCATAGAACTAGGTCACTCTGTGCACATGAGGGAGTTAGGGGAAGAACTAAGGAAGATCTGAGAAATGGAGAAGGCTATAGAGAGTAGCCAGAAGAAGGAGGAAATGGACCCCATTATGATGGATGTTGAGCAGACCAGGGAAATCATAAGGAATACAAGTGTGACGCGCAATGGAAAACCCTACCGGTATAGGATGAATAATAACAAGAGGGATGTAGTGGAGAGAGAGGGTTTGGAAAACGATGAGGAAGAGGTAGAGAATCTCCATGCCATGGGGAATATTGAGGATATATTGTGCGCCACATATGAGAGAAAAACCATAGGTCATGGGTCCAACATAGAACAAGTCTCTCCATTCCAGATCTGAATTAGTGTGGAAACCCAACCCCATGTGTGACTAACACAATTGAAGAAGAAAAAGGAGTTAAACAACAAGTGATTAGTAGTAGAAGAAGTTTTTCAATACGTGGGTTCAATAGCAGAAGTGCAAGTTCAATAAGTAGTAGTCAAGTGTCTACACCGTGCAAAGGTGGTAGTTCAACAAATTTCACAATGGAAGGACAAGATCCAACCATAAGGTTACCAGAGTTTTGACAGGTCAGGTTAGATGACCCAGAAAAACATTTGTTCATATATGAAAAGATATGGGGAGCAAAGAAGATTATAGACGAGGATACAAAGGTTGTGCAATTGGAAATCACTTTTCATGACCATGCATTAGATTAGTACATGGGTCTCTCAACAAATAACCCAACAGGAACACCTAAAACTGTAGCATATGTGAAGAGACAGTTAATAAATGAATTTTAGAAACCAAGTTGAGAAGACCAGTTTATGAATGAAATGATAAAGATCAAGCAAAAACCAGGAGAATCATTATGGGAAGTGGACCATAAATTCAAGAGGTTAAAAGGTCAATTAAAATACACTATTATCGATACAAAACGTAGGCATTTGTTTGTTAATTCTTTGTTTCCGCACTTAAATTATCCTTTTCAAAGACAACATAAATTCCAAAGTCAAGGTGAGGCCATGTAGGCATCTTTACAGTTAGAGAAAAACCGATAAAAGAATACAGATCCAATTATGGAAGAGTTGAAGCAAGGTCTGGAGAACCTAATATTCCAGCTAAACTAGAACAAAGGAAAGGAGAAAAGAGAAGATATATGGTGTACAATGTGTAGGATAGAAGGTCATCACAAGAATGAATTCCCATTATTTTCACAGTATATTGGAGTGGGTATGCCAAACCCTTTGGCTTCAGGAGGACCATGGTGTGAGATTTACAAAACACATGTGAATGATCCCTATCATTTCCCCTTGATGTAGAAATATCAGACAGTTCTGAAGAGTACATATTGTAAATTTTGTAAGTTAGTTGGACATGAAGACAAGGACTGTAGAACCTTCAAGATGATGAAATAAAGGATTACAGATACATACAGGGTGTAGGCTCAACATGTAATAGGACAATCTGCGCAACAACCACAATATAACATTGCACAACAAGCTTAGTACAATCTTGCACAACAATTTGCAACACAACCACAATATAATGTGCAACAGTTTCAAGGGAAACAACAATATAACCCTGCACAATAGTGCACAACACCACAACAATACAATAACCCACAACCGCAGTATAATCAATGACCTCAATTTAACACACCACATGGAGATAATCAGGGAAACAGAGGAGGCTTTAGAGGAGGAGGTCGTGAAGGAAGAGGATTTGGAGGAGGATGAGGACTAGTAGTGTGTCACAACTTCTGGAAACTAGGGCACTATGCAAGAGACTTCCCACAACCACCTATGACATGTATGTACTTTCGTGCAAAAGACCATGAAACATAGGATTTTCAACTTCGTTGATAAAAATACAAGACAAGAGGAACCATAATAATTAGAACATACAATGGATTGGGGTGGAAGGAAAATAAGAAGACAGGAATACGTTTAACATAGTGACTAGAGGTGGAGCCAAGAAAGGAGAAGATGTAGCCAAGAAGGATCAAGAACAGTAAGAGTGGGTTAGGAAGAATACATCGCCAGAGAATAAGTTTGATGTGTGCAAAGAGAAAGAGATATTCAAAGAAGCTAGCCAAAAGATCTTGAAGGAAAATATTGCATCCACCTCAGGAACAAAGCCAGTAGATGAGATACCAGTCTATGACATGTACTCATTATTTGATCAAAACAATCAAGATCATTCTTCAGAATGAGTAAGTAACTTAAGAAACTTTTTGGGAGCTTGTGTTAAATTGTTGAGTGATAAAAGTTCCTTACAAGTACTGTAGAATTTGTTAGAAAAGTATAATCTCAGGGAAGAAGGGGTAAAAAGGGTAAATCGGGTTCGAAAGAAGAGAAGAACCAGTAGGGAATTTATATTGAATGCTAACAGAGGAGATTTCAATATGGGGAATAACATATTAGACTTAGGATCTGGAGTCAATGTTCTGCCAGATAAAACTTGGGAAGCTATGGGAGAACCAAAATTAGGGTATTCACATATTCAGTTGAAGCTGGGAAATCAACACAGAGTGGTACCAATTTGAATGTTGAAGGGGAGTCCAATAGATCTAGATGGTGTGTGCACCATGGATGATTTTAAAGTCATTGACATAGTGGATAATACTTCACCATATCCAACATTGTTGGGTCTGTATTGGGCCTTTGATAACCAGGCTATTATTAATTTGAAAACAAGGAAAATGATATTTGAGTCTAGAGAATATAGAGTTATTGAGTCATTATATCCCTCAGAAGAAGGCAGGTATGTGGAACCTATATATAATATCCTAACAAAAGATGTGAATCAACTATATAGAACTACCGCACTCGAAGAAGATTATATCAACCCAACTGCAGATGGCATGCTCAGTTGGAGGAGTATTAGTTCTTGTGCTTCATGCTTTGACACAAGATTGAAAAAATGACAACAACAATTACATGAATTATCTACCAGGAGATGTGCCATAATTACACATGCACTGAGATGGGTTGGTATAGAGGTAAGAGAACCACCCACATTTTATGGATTAAATGATTTAGAATATTTTTTTTATGAAATATGAGGTAGAAGTTATGGAAAAGTAGAGATTACCAACACTACATATTGATTTAAAAGCTACACCTGCAAGATGGTGTCTTTACATGCCTTTACTTTTTCTTTTTAATTTCTTTTCCCTTCCTCAATATTTGATTGGGGTTATTTTCATTGCATAATACTTGTATAAATATACATTTATAGTCAAGTTTATCAAGACCATTGTTCATATACAGTTTATCACATGGGACATTGTGATACTTCATTAATCCTTTTTTGGTAGATGTATTCAATGCATAGGACAAGAAGTGATGGCCTCTTATGAGGGGGATTTCCTCAATTTACCTTGGCTTTTGTGGCATTATGATCCCTTTTATTATTCTTTTGCATTTTAAAATTTCACAATTTCTCTTACCTTTCTTTTCATTAGCATCAATTTGGGGGTTTATTGACTCCTTCTCATGGGACTACTGAAATGTGGACCATTAATGGGAAAATATATTATTCAATTATGAACAAGAGTATGAGGGAAAAGAAGAAAATGTTATGTATGGTGGGGATATGGAAACATACCTCTTTTCAAGCACTCCCTAGTGTTATAACTAGACCCAATAAATGTCACACTTTACTAGAAGAGGGTGATGACCAATGATTGAAAACTAGAAAAAAGGTAAAAATCACAAATAAAGAGTGTCTTGATCCATTCAACAAATCTCCCAATGATCATTGGGATGACCCCTATATATGAAAATAAGACGCATTATGAATAACAGAAATAATGTACCTCATAAGTATGTGGCACCATAATCATTTCACATGAATGTGAGTTGAGCAAGGGATCTGAGGCATTGATCATATGTACTATGGAGAAGTGAAGAACATGTGTGGTTGCTTGCTGTAATTTTGTATCATGAGAAATTTTTTCTCTCGTGGCTACACATGAATGTGGATGGGTAAAAAAGCCTTGGAACCTTTGAGGTGTCTTTTTTATACGATACTTTCCTTAGACTTACAAGCCCTTCAGCTCTAAGGTGGACCCAAGTGTCATCCATCAACATTGTGTCCTTCAGTGCCTTGTCTACTGATTGTCCTGTCCAGTCCAATAAATGCACCCAACAAGTGCCCCCAAAAGTACATCCATTGGATCCACATGCCCGACTCATGCGCCCAATGTATCCCAACATATATATAAACAACATAAAATGGTTCACCACTTCATCCATTAATAAAACAATGTTAAGCATTGTAACCTTTTAAGACAACCCTAGACAATGCACTTAAGTGTGCCTATTGCCATCTTCAAATGGAGGCCTTACACTTACCTTGAAAATCTAGAGAATCTTTGAAAATAGTATTCATCTTTAAATGGATACTATAGTTAAACATCTATAGAATCCTTGAAAAATACATTTATCTTTAAATAGATGTTATAGTTAAAATATAGAACTTCGTCTAATAAAATTAATTTAAAAATATATAAATATTACTTAATGGGCATCCGTTGGGAAATTTATGCATCCACCACTTCCTCACACCATTGACGCCATGCCGTCCCTTCCCTTCGATTCCATGGCATGTGAAATGGCCTTTTTTTTTGTTTCACCCCTAAAATGGTGTTTGAAGGTCAATGGTATTCCGTTGTGGGGTTGGGTGGATTGAAGCACATATTAGTGGTATAGCAGCGAGGATATCCACTAGGGATAGGGATTGGATGTCTACGAAAGGAAGAATTTCTATGAGATACAAACGATATTGGCCTAGATAGATGACCCAACGGTTCATATCAAGAGAAATTTGAAAACGACATTACTGGACTACCATTGTTTTGGGTTCACCGAAGCAGCTAATATTATTTAGCACTTCCTAAAATTGATTTTATTTTATACCAACTCCGTGGGCCGGGTCACCGTATATTGTGAGTGCAATATCGTGCGCTGTCCATTTACTCCTTTTGCTTTCCATTTAATCGCCGAGA
>SNQJ01S0022482.1:19289-30076 GCA_010110895.2 Picea sitchensis
TTGAGGAACGGTTCCGAGAGAGGTACCTTTCAGAGGAATTCATTGAGCGTCAGCTCAATGAGTTCAATGCATTACGATAGGGAGGTCGTACGGTGCTCGAGTACGAGGTACGTTTCATGGAGCTGCTCCGGTATGCTCCGTACCTTAACACTGAGAAGCTCAAGGTCAACCGGTTCGTGTTTGGCCTTAACGGAAGCCTACGTGCAAAGGTTAGGATCTTGATGCCTCAAACCTTGCACGACGTTGTCCAGAAGGCCCTCATAGCAGAGGAGGAGCTTATCAGTGGTGGTCAGACCAGGACTCCAGCGAGACCTGCAGGGCAGGGTTCATCTGGTACGCCACAGCATCAGACACCAGCGAGACATACGCCGGGACATCGTGGCTTCTAGAGGGGATCCACTTTTGCTACACCCTGACGACTGCCGCCTCATCAGAGAACACCTTATCGAGGACCACAACACCAGCAGAAGCGTCGCCCACAGAAGCTGCAATTTAGGCCTGTTTAGCAGAACAGACCAGGGTTTCAGGCCGGTGGGCAGTCATCTTCTACTTCGGGTACCCAGACTACTAGGCCGAAGAAGGGGTGTTTCCCGTGTGGGGAGCCACACTACCAGTGTGACTATCCTGTGGAGAGGACCAGGGAATCTGGATCAGCCGGACCCACTACAGTGGGAGATATGGGCAAGGCCCATCGGATTCATGCAGCGGTGAATAACCGCCAGGCAAAGCACCAGTCGACGGTGCTCGAGAGGAAAGGTATTTTCGCTGACCAGACCCTTAGTATTTTGATAGACCCAGGAGCTACTGAGAGTTTCATTTCTGGTGCAGCGCTAAAAAGGATTAAGGTAAAGGCAGTCAAACAAGATGATTTTAGCTTCGTGGAGATGGCTTCAGGAGCCAAACAGAAGGTTGGAGGAAAGGTTACGGGCTGTGCCCTTAACCCGGGAGAGTTTGTCACGAGGATCAACTTGTACGACACGATCTTAGGATCTTATGACGTCGTGATCGGTATGGATTGGTTGGAAACGCATGAGGTGATACTCAACTGTAAGATGAAATGGTTGAGCTTGGTTGATGACGAAGGACAGAGACGTGTGATTGTAGGACGGAACCAGGGAGTTTCCCTGCGGTTCGTCTCTTCCTTACAGTTATGGAAGAGTATGCGCAAGGGGTGCAAACTTTATTCAATCCACGTGCTAAACGAGAAGGGAGTAGCGGAAGGTCTAGAACACCTTCCGGTGGTGAAGGAGTTTGCGGACGTATTTCCAGAGGAGTTTCCTAGGATACCGTCGGAAAGGGAACTAGAGTTTACCATAGAACTGAAACCAGGGACCGAACCGATAGCAAGAACGCCTTATCGGATGTCGACCCCGGAGTTGCAAGAGTTGAAAATGCAACTAAAGGAGTTGTTGGACCTAGGACTGATACGCCCTAGTGTGTCACCGTGGGGTGCACCGGTTATTTTCATACGAAAGAAGGACGGATCATGGAGGCTTTGCATTGACTATCGTCAACTGAACAAGGCTACGATCAAGAATCAATATCCCTTACCTAGAATTGATGATTTGTTCGATCAAATGAAGGGTGTGATGGTGTTCTCCAAGATCGATTTGCGAACAGGGTATCACCAGTTACGGATGAAGAGATCGACGGCGTAACGGTATCACCTTTTACGGATCAAGGAGGATGACGCTCCTAAGACCGCCTTTAAGACGATTTGGACATTACGAAGCTTAATTGCTTTTCCATTTGACAAACACCTCGTGGGTATTCATGAGTTTGATGAACGGGTGTTTCGAGTATCTGGACAAGTTCGTCCACGCATTCATTGACGATATTTTGATCTACCGAAGACGGAGGAGCATGACGACACTTGTGCTTGGTACTACAATGTTTATGAGAACACAAATTGTATGGAAGTTTTCCAAATGCTCTTTATCAATCGAGGATTCACCACCTAGGGCATGTCATCTCCCATGGCATCGCCGTGGATCCAAACAAGGTTGAGTCTATTATGGAATGGCTCATACCGACAAATGTCCCAGAATTGCATAGTTTCATGGGTTTAGCAGGATACTATCGACGGTTTTCATAGTTCGAAACATTTTCTCGAAGATAGAAAATCTGATCAATGGAATTGCAAAAGAAAACAAGAAGTTTGTCCGATCTTTGAGAAATGCAACGCTGAAGCGTTTAGGAGGCTTAAAGACTTGTTGACGTCAGTGCCGATACTAAAAGTCCCCGACATGGACGCAGACTTCTTTGTACACACTGATGCATCCAAGGAAGTTTTTTTCTAGCTGAAAGCCCTGGATGCAAGATGGACAAGGGATTGCTTACATTTCGCTGAAGCTGCAGAGGCATGAGGAGAACTATGCAACACACAATTTGGAGTTATTAGCCATCGATATGCCTTGAAGGTTTGGAGACACTACCTTGTTGGACGGAAATTTGAATTAAAGATCGATCATTGTGGGTTGCAACACATTTTAACAGCAGTTTATTCCTGAACGCTTCTTAATAAATCCATCGCTATCTAATTGCTTAGCTTGTGCACACTTCAAGATTACTTACATTAAAGGAACAGTTAACAAAGTGGCGCATTCTTGAGCCTGAGGCTGACGCGATATTTCTGTTACCCCTTCGTAATAAATCTACTGGAGAATATCTCACTTTACGCGGATGATGATCGGTACAAGGAAGTCGAGGATTTTTTTAGACAAAACACAATGATGGTGCCCCGATATGAGGGATTTTATTTCTATAGCTTATTGTTATTGAGGTTTAGAGGTCGGATTTACTAACCTCCAAATGACGAGTTGAGGAGGTTGACCCGAAAGTGAGGCTCATAGAGCAGTCTATATGGCTCACCCAGGAATCACGAAGAATAAGGCGCATCTTTAAACCCTCCTTATTCTTTTGGAAGGGAATGATGGCTGACATAGTCAACTATGTGACGATGTCTAGAGTGCTTCCAGGTAAAGGCCTAATATAGACACCACAGATTACTTCAACCACATGCTGATTCGAATCGAATGGGAATTTATTTCGACATGGATTTTATTGTTGATTGCAACTGGACGGGCAAGGGAGACATGACCTCATTTTTGTCAGAGACACTCCCATCATATGATCACTCTTTATTCCCATGCGCACGACGTATCAGGCTCCTAACATAACTAGATTTTTCATCAACGAGATAGTGAGGCTGCATGGCGTACCTAAGAAGATTACATTCATTGAGGATCGGTGTTTAATTGATGATTTTGGACGAGTTTCCAAAGAGGCCTTGAGAACCCAACTTAATTTCAAGATCACAGACACCCGTAAACCCATCTACGCATTTAACTTAATGAAACTTCAAACCTTTGAAGACATGTTGCGCATGTATGTGATGGACAACAAAAAGCCGCTTGGGAGGAATTATTGCCTCTAGTAGAGTTCTCTTACAACAACATACTGTTACCAGAGCACCATTAATATTGTGGCTTTTGAGTTTCTTTATGGGCTTAATCGCGGTCGATGCCCTTGAGTTGGGATCGCTTGAGGATAGGGTCCCGGTGAGACCAGAAGATCTAATTTAAAATGGAAGAGCAAAATGCAAACCATAAGACAAAGGATTAAAGAAGCCGCCAGGATCGCATTGCATATTAAGGCGCACCGAAGTCGATCATAGTTAGAGGTCGGTAATCGAAGTCTTGTTGTAGGTTAAACCACATAAGAGTTCATCAAGTTTGAAAGGATCTAAACTCTCTCCTAGGTTTGTGGGACCTTCGACATTGTGGAGAGAAAGGGGCACGTGGCCTAATCGACCAGCCTTGCCTTATTCTTTGAGGTGTATGAACGATGTTTTCATGTATCTATTTTGAGACATTATATTAGTGATCCTACACACGGATTGACATGAGTTCCTTGCGTGTATCGGGTCGTAGGAGAACTCACTACCGAGACGTCCACATATTAGATCATCACGTTTCTCAGCTACAACGCCAAATGGTAGATCGTCAAGGTCCGGGGTTGATAGCTGGTAGTCCGCGACTCATTTACCTAGAGGACGCATATGTTATGCATCAACAATTTCCATTTTGTTTGATAGATAGACTTCTAATACCGCGGATACTTTTTATTTCGGGTATTTATACCGAGAAACTTCGGAGATCTTAAGTTTAGACCAAGAGGGGGTGTATGTAACATCCCGGCCTCAAAGCATCAGAAAACTTATTATTGGAGGACACTTGCTCGCAAGTGATCTCGACTTATTTGATGTTAAAACATTTTATACTTGATTATGATGCGTTATGATAGATGGCACGATGTTTTACTATTTGATGTAGACAAAGTGATATTGACTCACCAGATGGAGTGTGCATGGTTTTGACCTGGAGGATGCAGGGCATCTGTGGAACTCCCTTTGGACTTCGGATTGAGTCATGGAGTGTGCCATTTGGGTTGATGTATTTGCATCGGTGATGTTTTATTGGATTTGATGATTTGACGCTGACATGTTCTGACATGATTATAGATGATGCAGGCTGATGATAGCTTGTCGCACTCAGACTGACATATGGGGTAAAGGGGCCGCACACGATTTCCGTAGAGGTTGAGGGAGAGGGGTGGACAACCCTACCACCGCCAATACTAGAACTCCTCACGGGTTCTCCTGAACTGTAGGGTTAATGATTACCTAGTTCCTCGAGAGGATCCACGATGTCGGGAGAGGGCGTACGACAGCCACTCACGATGATTTTCCTATAAAATTAATAAGGCGGGAATCTTGGCCTTTAGAATCCTTTAGTCTCCCACACGTTCACCTCGCGGAGTGTTGACTCTAGGGTTATAGATGTCTACCAATCATCTGGGGCTTAGAGGCACTCCTTAGAGCATGCGGGCAACCTGGCGGCACTTGCATAAAAAGAAACACAAGAAGTGAGTGGCACCCTTGGAGCATGTGGTGCATAACCGGCTGGCACGCCGCCAAGAAAGGAAATGAACGAGGTGGCAACTTTGAGCACGTGGAAAGGCCCTAAAGGGCATGTCGCATTGATGTGGGATGAAGGAAACAAACCTAAATAGCCCAAGACAATAATCTACTTTAATAATTTAAAACGAATTTCAAATTGTCGCCCAGCTCTCAAATCTAAACCTAGTCAAAAAACTTCTAAGATAAAAATTGTTTAACCTTGAGGAAAAAGGCCCTAACCCTAACTCTAAAAAGAGCCTAACCCTAATTCTAAATGAAATAGCTCCAATAATTCTTGACCTAAGCCTATACCCAAATATTATTATTAATATCAATTAACCCTAATAACCATTAAAAATAATTAAGCAAAACATCATTATGAAACTTTTAATGAACTCATAACTTTATTCAAATTGAAACATAACTTTTCTTTAAAATAAAAAATATACATAAATCATGCTTGGTTAACTCAGACAACAAATTTCATTGAAGGCATCTCCTCCTTTAAACACAACTTGCAATGAGAGTTCATTAACATTTTGAAAGCATAACTTTTATGAAAACCCAACTTCTCTCAAATACATAACCTTATAAAAACTTTTAAAACATAACTCCTATATGAACGCAATAGTTTTTCAAAATTAAACTAATTCATAAAACAACCAATACGAAAAGCCATAGTTTTGATTGACAAAACACATAACCATCAGTGAATAAATTGAATGCTTATGGGACTAAACTATATCCCTTAAAACTCATACATAAACTCCTCGTGACCAACCAATAGTAATAATAAATTTATTAACGAGTTTAGAGTTTAAAAGGTTATGAATTTAAAAAATAAAATGAAAGGATTAATTAGCCCATTTACTTTTTAAAGAGGGAATAATAAAATAGGGGAAATGAGCCTTTTAATTCATTTAAAGAAAATCATTTTGGGAGAAACGTGGGGGATGAGTGACACTTGTAAGACAGAGAATTTTTAGGGGGTTTTCTTTAAAAACTTAAAATAAATGTGATTTAGGTCAAAACTTGATAAAAAGAAAGGGGGATGGGGGGAAAAGAGGATGGGCTATTAGGTATTGTTATGCTGCCGAAATGGAAAACGGGACTGATTTCTTGTGAGGATTTGGGACTTTCTCAGCTGGGATTAGAGTGGTAGCTCAACCTTGGAGGCGAGCTGGGAAGCTAGGTATACTATCTGGACTGTGTGTGGCCCCTTTGCGGCTCGGGGGGATGAGGGGGAAGCAGAGTACCCCTAGAGTTTGGCTGGGAGGTACCGGGGAGGTCTCTATGGTCGGCAAGCGGGAGCGGCACGGAGAGCGGACGACACTGGAGGATGGCATTGAGGCAACGGTATGGTCTTTTAATTGGTAGTGTAGAATGCATACTATGTACTTTGGCAATTATAATTGTAATTGTTTTTAAAAGGAACGATAACAGCGTTGCTTCCCCTTGGCTGTGCATTTTTACCATGCTAATTTCCTTCACGCCTTGGCTGCTAAAAGAAACTCTGCGGGCAGTCAATAACCCTTTTGGTTGATGCGCTCTCCTTCTATGCTTCACGTTTTTACATTGACTGCGTTCTTAGGTGAATCTGTACTGTGTAAAATAATTAATGTTCTTACTCTGGACTGTGTAAAAATTGTTATTCATCACCTGGACTGTGTAACTTTTTATTTATTGTGTCGGACGGTGTAATTTTTTATTATTTATGGTTCTGGAATTTTGAGTGTGGGCGTTTTTATATAGTTGTAAGGGAATTCGTTGTGTAAATATACTCTGATTCGTTGTGTAAATATGCTCAGATTCATTGGGCATTCGTTGTGTAAATCGGCATTTTCAGTGTTGATTTTTATTCAATGAATCTCGGAATCCTGGAGGGTTCAAACTAAAATTTTGAATAGCTTTTAGAAACCCTGCATTACCAATGTTGAACTTTATAAAAATGGAAATATTACAATCCTTGCACTTCCAGTGTTAATGGTTTTTGAAACGAGTATCAGAACCCCTGCCCCTTACCCTCTGAACTCGACGTTGTTTTTGTGATAAACCTTTACGTTCCGGGTGTATTTCACGATGAGCATGAGCTGGGAAGACTCGCCTGAAATGAACAGACGCGTGCCTGGGTGTGGGTGGCCTCAAACCTTACTCCTGTTTGTTGCTCCTGTTTTGTTTCGATATATGGAGCTTCGTTTCGGTATAACACAATTCATTGTGCTGATTAGATAAGTCGTAAGTCGCACTCTTGGGCCTTGGATTGAGGTCTTCTCGGATCGGGCCTTTACTCAGCTATTGACGCCTTATTTGATACCGTAATCATTACAGAGTGGGTTTCACGTTTTCCTTTTTCTTTAAATTTTTTTTATTTCTGTTTATAAAAACATTTATGTAATATTATATACGCATGAGCCTTGAGTGGCGAGCGTTATTCCTGACAGCCCAGATAATCTGGCAGTCAAAATCTTAATTGGTGGGTCGAAGAAGGTTCCCAATTACTGCCAGCCGACGAACGTGCTTTTAGAATATAGATTTTAGCAACAGTTGTTTCAGTCAATTTGTATGCCATCAATTGAACACTTAATGCAAAGGACACGACTTGTTATGGTCACCTTATGGTGTCGCTGATGTAAAAGCAGGTCGAAATATAAGGGATGGTTTATTGCAACTTAAGTAAACCATAGCCTTAGCATTGGATCACAGGGTTGGAATTTATGTTATTCTAATGCATGGTCTGGTATTGTCATAAAATAATATGGTTATTACTGTTGAGTTCATCTTTCTCTCGTAAATGAGACCATAACATGTAGGGCCCTTGCATTTAATTGCATTACGGTTTAATAGGAAAAATGATATGGCTTTTTTTTACTGGTTTAATCATTGTAGTTCCAAATTGTTAGCAATAACCCTGCAACATAAAATCCTTATTTTAATCGAATAATTGGAAACGTAAAGGTAATGGTATGATAGGGTTAATGGAATTGTTACAATAGGGTCATTTCTATTATAGCAATGTAAAAGGCAAACTCCGTATTTTTGAATATTGGTAATGTGTAGGCAATGATACGATTAAGTTATGGATGTTACCATAGTGTCATTTCTTTTACAGCAGGTAAAAGGTAAACTCTAATTTCTAATTAGTATTTTTGAAATGTAAAGGTGATGAGATGGCAAGGTTGTGATAATATAAATGAATGTTGAATTATTTTATGGTAAGTTAGGAAATTTTATTTTATTGATAACACACAAGATGAAATACGATTATTATTTATTTGCAAGGTTATTGTAACAGGAAATTCAATATGGTCGAATGTAATGTAAAGAAATGTGATATGATGCTGAGGATAATATAGTGTAATGTTTTAATGTTAATGTTATCATGGGTTTAGAGTAATAATCAATGTAAAGTGATGTTGATTGTATGCTGATGATAATGTAATGCTAGTATTATTATTGCTTTTGGGTAATGATTAGGGAATGAACGTTTAATGCTAAAGATAATGGATGTGAAAGTGTTACCATGGACGTTGTAGTTTTTTCTTGGTAAAGTTACTAAAATGATTATAGATAACACATCGGAGGTAATGTATTGGTCAATTTATAGAGTTATTGCAAAATAAAATGAAAATGGGTGTTACTTCATGATAGTGATGATGAAGTTAAATATCATTGATAGTGGATAAAATATAATGTCTTGTACTAATTCCAAAGGTTATTAGGATTCAATAAACGAGATTTTGCAATTAATTAATGTACATCGTTAAGACTGGGATGGTAACTCGTCGCTTAATGGAAAACAAAGGGAGTAATTGGTCTATGATTAATGTCATTGAGACTCAATAGTGGTTGGACGATGTTGGAGTCCTTCTGACTTGCGTCTCCCGTAGAGGTCATCGTTGTCCTGGATTTGGTAGTTCTTGGTTGTCTTGCATTGCGTGGTTTTCTTGTGTTTGGGCGGGACGTAGACACCTCCATGTTCCTCAGAACAATAGCCAGCCCTGAATCCTTAAATGGTTAAAATCGATGGGAACCTGGGCTTGAGCGTTGCTTATGTGTCTTGGAGGTCCTAACCATTGCAAGGTAGGACGGGCGGGAAGTCAGTCGTATTCAGTAGTCAATTTTACTTATTGTCGTGTGATCGTCGTTTATGCATGCGGTTACTTGTCGTGCGTCCTTGTCATCTTGTTATGTTCATCATGGTTGTGGCTTATTCGTCGTTGGGTGGTGACGCAGATTCGAATGCATTGATTGTTTCCTTTGAACATGCGCGCACACACTTTTTAAACACACACAAAAAAAAAAAATTGCACTAGTTACTAGAGTTGGGTCGCCGTAACGAGGTGGGTCGTTACAAAATTCATGTTGCAGTAAACCATCATCAGGCTTATCTTGAAGCCACAGTGGTGAAATCTGTTGGTATGATTAAAAACATTTATCTTTTCTTGTTGATTGATTATGGTGTCATTAATAGTTTTATTTCTCCCTCTACTCTAGTTAGATGTGGATTGACAACTCATGACCAAAATGACTTTAGGATGGTAGAAATGGCATCTGAGGTTAAGTGATTTTTATTGGAGATATTACACACCCACCTAGTATTTATCTTCCTAAGTGTATTAGTCTATGTTGATGACACCCTTAGTCTAAGATATTCTCCCCTATATGAGAATATTCTCCTCTAAATGAGGGAACCACCTCCTCTTCAATCATTACTTAGTTGTATGTCAGTTAGACTAGTGGATTCAAGTCTTGCATGTAAACCTTAGTATTATCACCAAGTGTTGCATTCTCACATTTGGATCATCACGAAGAGGGTGCACTCAACTTGGGATCATCACCAAGCGGGCGCACTTGACATGAATGAGGCTAGGTGGGCACACCACATGTGCATGCATGAGATTATCTGCACTCCACTTGTCTAGCTAGTTAATTGATGACTGCAAAGCCAGTTAACTAAAACTAGGTGGCAATCCACTCCCATTTGTGTCTCTATGTATCCACATCTTTCTAGAATACTATTATGGTGCGTTAGTTTGAGCATGTAGCTTATATATATATATATAATTATTTTCTCTTTTAGTGTGGATTAGTGTGGAATACAATTTTTTTCATTTTTTTTCTCAAATTCTTCTCTTCTTCTATCAACTTTGCAAGTTTTGTGTTCATTATTGCTATCCAAATTCTTTGTTCAAGTTTCACTCTAATTTCACAATTGTATCATCAAAATTTGGGGTTGCATCATGAAAATAAATGTATATAGCAAAAATCTAGGAACCTAGGATTTAATCGTAGGAATGGATTAGCTTGAATCCCATCAAGATTTTGTAGATTTCTACAAGAAGAAGGTTCTGTATCAAAATGATCTAGGAGATCATGTAATGATTGAGGGGATTAAGCAAGGAGTTATCTTTTGTTTCATCTCAGCTAACAAGGTTAAAAAGTGTATGAGAAAAGGGTGTAAGATTTATGCAGTTGATGCAATTAGTGAAGACAACAACCCTTCTACTATGTTTCACCCATTACTATCTGAATTTGAGTATGTATTCCCCCTAGAGTTGTTAGTATTACCCCCTGTATGAGAATTTTATTTCTCCATTTCCTTGGAACTAGGGATAGAACCTGTATCTGAAATTCCTTATCATGTGATCGCTCCAAAACTTAATGAGTTAAGTGTGAATCTACTGAAAGGGCTCCGTGGAATCTACTGAGGTGATGAAGTGACAGAGGTACATGGACGAAGTCAAGAAGTGGGATGACTCAAGACTGCCCTTGGTTGGAGGATATATGGGAAAAATAGTGGCCGCAACCGTGTAACAAGGTCGAGTGT